>OY992889.1:82076992-82079492 GCA_963921405.1 Cepaea hortensis | reverse complement strand
TATATTATCCTTCCGCGCTGATTCAGTTAAACGACTTGGGAGATGGTAAAACGATATATCCCAAGGCACTTACCTATCCATACACTCATGCTGTTTATATTAGTATATCGCTGTGCTACCGTTGTTTTTACCATTTCCGCTCTGAGGTTATCCTGTGCGTGATACTGACTTCACCTCCCACCAAGTGTCAATTGGGATGTAAAACGTAGTCTAGCACCATGTACCTAGTCTGCCACAAGGTGGGTAAACAGATCCTGTACTATTGTTTACATGGCTAGGAGACTGATAACGAACATCACAATGCAGGCTTAACAGAAACAGCAAACGAAGGAGAAGATGGCGGATAATAAGAAGAGGATGATGAGGATGGTGGTCTTGACGCTGATAATGTAGATGATGATGATGATGATGATGATGATGATGATGATGATGATGATGATGATGATGATGATGATGATGATTAAGAAGAAGAAGAAGAAGAAGAAGAAGAAGAAGAAGAAGAAGAAGAAGCCGTTTTCAGCACTCCATTTCTTAGTACCCATAAATATCAATTGGGGAACCCTTTGAGGCCACCAAGACAGTTAATAAATAAATACATACGTACTATTTGGCGGTCATAGAAGTAGCCCGGTCGGTAATTAAAGCTTTCAATTTTTATGTTTTCTAGTACGTCCTCTGCAGAACTCCGTGGCGAAGGGCTTACGGAAAGGATTCGCAAGCCCGCTTACCCGCGTTCAAAACACAGCTGCGACCGATTTGGCAGCAGACCACGTTTGCGCTGGGTTTTAACGAATTGGGATGGGAGCCCGGCGTTCAGAAAGCAATGGCAAACTACTGAACGTAAACTTGCCAAGACATCAACAACAGCAGTAAAATGCTGGTGTTGGCAGCGATGTCCTGTAACAAGGATTTGCAAAAAAAAAAAAAAGTGCGTCCTCTAGTCTCTAGTTCTTACCCCTGTTTCTATGACCGCCAAATAATACGTGTGTATTTATTTATTACTAGCTGACCCGGCCCGGCTTCGCCCAGCTCCTGGCGGGGATCTATCTATCTATCTATCTATCTATCTGTCTGTCTGTCTGTCTGTCTGTCTGTCTGTCTGTCTGTCTGTCTGTCTGTCTGTCTGTCTGTCTGTCTGTCCGTCCGTCCGTCCGTCCGTCCGTCCGTCCGTCCGTCCGTCCGTCCGTCCGTCCGGAAACTGCAGACGTTTGAATTCGAATGGCATATCTGTTGGAATCATTGGGATGCGAGGCAACAGTACATCTTTCACATTTAAAATTGTAGCTTCGATTATATTGTTCAGAGTTAGAAAACTTTCACGTATCTAATATAGATCCATTATTTTTACGAAATCTTTGAAGATGCCTTAAAGTTTTTATCACTTTGTTTATACCAGATACGACTGTGGTGCACAGAGTATATGTTCGGCCCTTTCCCGTTCCCGTTGCGGGAAATATGGGTTCGAAAATGTTCACGTATGTAAAATAGATCCATTATTTTTACGAAAACTTTGAAGATGCCTTAAAGTGTTTATCACCTTTTTATAACGCATATGCTTGTAGATAACTTCTTTAAACATTTTATAAAACTTTAAGAAAAATACAACAATTATTTAAATTACATAATATAGCAATGTTACTAAAAGTAATGTCCCTTGATATAAGTTTTGTTGTTAAGTCCCCTTAATTAGACGTCTTTCCTTTTAATATTGATTTAATACGTAAATAAATGTTTTTAAACTAACAAACTATGCCTGTTGGCTCGGCGGGAGTGAGAAGAACATCTGTAGAAAATTTCATCTCAATCGGATGGACCGTTCTGGAACGCATAAAGGACACACAAACAAAGACACAAACAAACATTCTCTTTTATATATATAGATTTCTTAGTACCCAGTTTGCCGTTCCTCATTAACACATTAATTAAATATAACTAATTACCTAATTGATCCGATCGATTATAAATAAGCACACCTATTAAGCAAAAAGCGCATAAATAAACGATACAAACTTATTCTCCACATTGTGATTTCCGTTTGTCGAATTTGCTTTCCTTGTAAGTTATGTACGCTGTGTTTGTTTAATATCTCTCACTTTGTCGCAGGAGTCACACATATCTAACCGTTTGCATTGTTAATTGTTATACCCCAGTACAGCCGTTACTTCTGTGTATACACGAATGAACGAACGAACGAACGAACGAACGAGCGAACTAATGAATGAATCTATGAATTCCTGACGAATTAATTAATCACCGATACAGTTATCTCGGAACAGTCATAACATCTGATGGGAGATGTCTTGAAGAGATTAGATCAAGAATTTTCATTGCGAAGGTAGCCTTTTGCAAGATGGAAAACATACTGGCCAATAAAAAGATATCAATTGAAACGAGAAAAAGAGTGTTGAAGTGCTACATAGAACCTGTGCTTTTGTATGGATGTGAAGCGTGGGCAATGAGAAGTCAAGCTGAAAAACATCAGATGGCTGTGGAAATGTGG
>OY992889.1:81879933-82069933 GCA_963921405.1 Cepaea hortensis | reverse complement strand
GGAACGTAATGAGCACGGCAAGGCACGTAGAGCGCCCTGGTCATCCACTGCACCTGTATTCGTCTCCAATCGTCTCGACTTGTCTTGCCACTGGACTCAGATGGACTCAGGCGAGAGAGTGAGGTCGACGAATTGCGCAACTCTTCCTCACTTTAATCCAAGTCATCGCGCAAGTCATTATTCATCCAACGTCACATATCACCTTCAAGCCCTGTGGCGATGGGCGAGCGGCAAAGCGGCAGGCGTGGGTACGCTGGCAGCCGTAGTCGCAGACCTGCACACAGGCGGCTCAGGCCATATGGTCGTCTTCTACTGACCGGAAGCAGCAGTGGGATTCGGCAGCCCCCTGAGCGACTGAGCAGCCCTCTATAGGAACACACTGCTCACCTCCATAGCATGAGGAAGGGGCTAGAAAAGGTGCCCTAAACATTGTCTGCTTCATCACTACCTAACCAGCTAGCCGCGGTTGGTGGGTACCCTTAACTGCGGTCGACATACAAAGAAAGATAAAACAAGCAAAGCTAAAAGAGTAAACCATATTCCCTTAACAATTGGAACTTGGAATGTACGCACCCTACTTGACAGAGACGGCGCGTCAGGTCCAGAGAGACGAACAGCACTGATTGGGAGAGAGCTGGGCAGGTACAACATCGACATTGCAGCCTTGAGCGAGACACGACTTGCAGAAGAAGGCCAAATCTGTGAAATTGGTGCCGGCTACACATTTTTCTGGAGTGGAAGGAAAAGCGAGGAAAGACGCCAATCCGGTGTGGGATTTGCCATTAAGTCGGCCCTGGTCGGCAAATTAGCTGGATTTCCAAAGGCTGTAAATGACAGGCTCATGACCATGAAGTTGCCTCTGCTGAATGGAAGGAAGCACGCAACCATTGTGAGTGTCTACGCACCAACTATGACCAACGAAGATGATGTCAAGAATAAGTTCTATGAGGACCTGCACAATGTATTAACATCTGTTCCCAAAGGAGACAAACTTATACTCCTTGGGGATTTCAATGCCAGAGTAGGCACGGACACCACCTCTTGGAGTGGCATTATTGGAAAGCATGGAGTCGGAAATTGTAACACCAATGGACTCCGCCTCCTTCAGACATGTGCCGAACATGATCTCCTGATTACGAACACAATTTTCCGTCTCCCCATGAGAAATAGGACATCGTGGATGCACCCTCGCTCGAAACACTGGCACCTCATTGACTATGTAATCGTCAGGAGGAGTGACAGACAAGACGTTCGAGTGACAAAATCCATGTGTGGTGCCGAATGTTGGACAGACCATCGTCTCATTGTCTCGAAAATGAACATCCACATCAGGCCACCACGGCGTCCTCAAGGGGCAAAAATGCAAACAAAGCTAAATGTCACCCGCCTAAACAGCAAGAAAATGCAGCAGTCGTTTGAAAATATGCTGGAAGACCGCCTCAAGCCCAATGCTGAAGCAAAACAGGATACAGAAACAGAATGGAGAGCCCTAAAGGACACGATTTACAACACTGCTATGGAAATCCTGGGTCCAGCCCCCCGAAAGCATAAAGACTGGTTTGATGAAAATTCCGAAGACATCAACCAATTGCTGGCCGAGAAACATCTTCTCCTCAAGGCACATTTGAATGACCCAAAGTCAACATCAAAAAAAGATGCTTTCAAGAACATTCAGAGAGTAGTGCAGCAGAAACTTCGGCACATGCGGGACTCCTGGCTGAGCAGCAAAGCTGATGAAATTCAGGGTTTTGCTGACAGACACGATATGAAAAACTTCTACGACTCACTGAAAGCGGTCTATGGTCCTTCATCACCAGGCATAGTTCCCCTCCTCAGTGCAGACGGGGGAACATTGGTCACCGATAAGAAAGAAATCCTCCAACGCTGGGCAGAGCATTTCAGCAAAATCTTAAATGCAACTTCCTTCTTCGATGATGAAACCATCAATTGCCTTCCTCAAGTTCCCACCAATGAGACTCTTGATGACCTGCCAACCATAGTGGAAATAAACAAAGCCATCCAGCAACTCTCCAGCGGCAAGGCACCTGGTCCTGACTCCATCCCAGCAGAGATATACAAGGCAGGTGGGCCGGTCCTAACAGAGCAGCTTCACCGAGTCTTCACAAACATATGGATGAACGAGACCATGCCACAAGATTTTAAGGACGCGTCAATAGTCCACCTTTACAAACGTAAAGGAAACCGCCAATCCTGTGACAACCACCGAGGCATCTCCTTGCTTTCAATTGCAGGGAAGATACTCGCCAGAATTCTTCTCAATCGCCTCACAGCCCATCTCGATCAAGGTCTTCTTCCTGAGAGTCAATGTGGCTTCAGAAAAGAACGTGGAACTGTTGACATGATCTTCGCTGCAAGGCAGCTGCAAGAGAAATGTCAGGAACAGAACTGCGAAATGTTCTCCACTTTCATTGACCTTACCAAGGCTTTTGATACAGTCAGCAGAGAAGGACTGTGGAAGATTATGGCAAAATATGGTTGTCCACGAAAGTTTGTCCAAATAGTGCGGCTATTTCATGACGGCATGCAGGCAAGAGTACAGGAAAATGGTGAGCTGTCTGAACCCTTTCCTGTCACCAATGGAGTGAAGCAAGGATGTGTCCTGGCACCAACACTGTTCAGCCTCATGTTTTCAGCCATGTTGATGAATGCCTTCGAGAACGACGACATTGGAATAGACATCAACTACCGTATGGATGGAAAGTTATTCAATCTCAGAAGGCTGAAAGCTAAAACCAAAATTGACAGTGGCACAGTCAGAGAGCTCCTGTTTGCTGATGATTGCGCTCTATACGCCAACTCAGAGGCGGACATGCAACATAATGTTTCAGCTTTCTCACATGCCTGTGCCAACTTTGGGCTCAATATCAACTTGGAGAAGACTGTAGTTATGTACCAGCCAGCTCCAGGGAATAATCACACTGTGCCGAATATCAAAGTGAATGATCATAGACTAAGTGTTGTGGACAAATTTACCTATCTTGGCAGCACCGTGTCACAAGCTGCCACAATCGATGACGAAGTGAATGCAAGAATCTCCAAGGCCAGTGCAGCCTTTGGCAGACTGTACAAGAATGTATGGGACAGAACTGGAATAAGCCTGCAAACAAAGCTAAAAGTCTACAAAGCAGTTGTATTATCCACACTGCTATATGCTTGTGAAACCTGGACTGTTTATCAGCGACACGCTAGGAAATTAAACCACTTCCACACAGTCTGCCTAAGGAAGCTACTGAAGATTAAATGGCAAGACAAGATTCCAGACACTGAAGTCCTAGAAAGAGCATCCATACCCAGTATCCACACTCTACTGATGAAGAATCAGATTCGCTGGGCTGGTCACTTGACTCGCATGCCAGATCACAGGCTCCCTAAACGAATTTTTTTACAGCGAACTGCGTTGTGGTAAACGCTCCCAAGGTGGCCAGAGGAAACGTTTTAAAGACACTGAAAATTTCACTGAATGCTTTTGGAATTCATCATGACACCTGGGAGGCTGCAGCCAGAGACCGAAATTCGTGGCGTGCATCATTGCGCAAAGGTGCAGTTATATGTGAGGCAACCAGGACTGCAAGAGCTGTGAAGAAAAGGCAGGACAGAAAAACCACTGCAGGAAATCCTCCTCCAGAGACGTCAAGCATTCTTTGTCCACATTGTCAAAGAACATTTCGAGCCAAAATAGGCCTTATCAGCCATCTTAGAACCCACGGCTCCACACCTTCAACCCCACTGGATGAAATGAATGGTCATCATCATTCTTGATGGACAAACAACAGAACAAGAAGAAGAAGAAGAAGAAGAAGAAGAAGAAGAAGAAGAAGAAGAAGAAGAAGAAGAAGAAGAAGAAGAAGAAGAAGAAGAAGCCGTTTTCAGCACTCCATTTCTTAGTACCCATAAATATCAATTGGGGAACCCTTTGAGGCCACCAAGACAGTTAATAAATAAATACATACGTACTGTTTGGCGGTCATAGAAGTAGCCCGGTCGGTAATTAAAGCTTTCAATTTTTATGTTTTCTAGTACGTCCTCTGCAGAACTCCGTGGCGAAGGGCTTACGGAAAGGATTCGCAAGCCCGCTTACCCGCGTTCAAAACACAGCTGCGACCGATTTGGCAGCAGACCACGTTTGCGCTGGGTTTTAACGAATTGGGATGGGAGCCCGGCGTTCAGAAAGCAATGGCAAACTACTGAACGTAAACTTTCCAAGACATCAACAACAGCAGTAAAATGCTGGTGTTGGCAGCGATGTCCTGTAACAAGGATTTGCAAAAAAAAAAAAAAAAAAAAGTGCGTCCTCTAGTCTCTAGTTCTTACCCCTGTTTCTATGACCGCCAAATAATACGTGTGTATTTATTTATTACTAGCTGACCCGGCCCGGCTTCGCCCAGCTCCTGGCGGGGATCTATCTATCTATCTATCTATCTATCTATCTATCTATCTATCTATCTATCTATCTATCTATCTATCTATCTATCTATCTATCTATCTATCTATCTATCTATCTATCTATCTATCTATCTATCTATCTATATATCTATCTATCTATCTGTCTGTCTGTCTGTCTGTCCGTCCGTCGGTCCGTCCGTCCGTCCGTCCGTCCGTCCGTCCGGAAACTGCAGACGTTTGAATTCGAATGGCTATCTGTTGGAATCATTGGGATGCGAGGCAACAGTACATCTTTCACATTTAAAATTGTAGCTTCGATTATATTGTTCAGAGTTAGAAAACTTTCACGTATCTAATATAGATCCATTATTTTTACGAAATCTTTGAAGATGCCTTAAAGTTTTTATCACTTTGTTTATACCAGATACGACTGTGGTGCACAGAGTATATGTTCGGCCCTTTCCCGTTCCCGTTGCGGGAAAAATGGGTTCGAAAATGTTCACGTATGTAAAATAGATCCATTATTTTTACGAAAACTTTGAAGATGCCTTAAAGTGTTTATCACCTTTTTATAACGCATATGCTTGTAGATAACTTCTTTAAACATTTTATAAAACTTTAAGAAAAATACAACAATTATTTAAATTACATAATATAGCAATGTTACTAAAAGTAATGTCCCTTGATATAAGTTTTGTTGTTAAGTCCCCTTAATTAGACGTCTTTCCTTTTAATATTGATTTAATACGTAAATGAATGTTTTTAAACTAACAAACTATGCCTGTTGGCTCGGCGGGAGTGAGAAGAACATCTGTAGAAAATTTCATCTCAATCGGATGGACCGTTCTGGAACGCATAAAGGACACACAATCAACGACACAAACAAACATTCTCTTTTATATATATATAGATTTCTTAGTACCCAGTTTGCCGTTCCTCATTAACACATTAATTAAATATAACTAATTGTCGCGTAACGTATTCTACTAGGATGGAATTTGGATCAAAGTAGATACTAAATAGACTTCTACGAATAGAGAATCTAACCACTGCTGAAGAAGCGATCAAATGGCTCGCAATTCTAGAAGAATGATTATCAAAAGTCCCAGAATGGATCACTACTTCTAAACAGTGCCAGGCGGAAAGTTATGACGACGAACTGTGCTAACAAACGAAGACAGTATGTCAAGTGATTCCTGCTAACGTGCCTGGATGAAAAAAATGAGCCCCCACTGCCTAATGTATTCTCACACAACAGGAGATAAGACAGAATGATACGTATAGATGTAGTCCTTTCACTCGTCACACAATCTGATGATGCTAATTCTATAATGACAGACGCAGTTGTTAAAAGTACAAATATAACATAACGTTTAATCCTAAAGAACACTACGTGAGCCCCACTGAGAACTCACTGACACATAAGAGATACGCAGATCCCTGAAATCTCTATATGATAATGTTCAGCTAGAGGATATAATCATCGACTCTTAGCCAATAGCGGACAAATTAGGATTGCTGTGCAGTGGCAAACGGGTGGGTAGCCACTCATCTGATAATCCTTAGTCTCCTGGATGGTAAGCTGGCAGTGCTGACTGGATCGTGGTATGGACTCCACTCTCTGCTGCATCAAGTGAGTGGTTCGTAGCTCAATCACCGGTCGTGACTACGGCTACAGATGATCAGGGTGCAGGCTCTGTGAATGACAGTGAGAAGGAGTGAATAATCCTTCAAGACAGAATTGTAAATTCTTTTGGCCATGTCCTGCATGGCATCTTGTCTCATAAATTTTCATAGCATGTACTATTTAAATTTACAGTTTGATTCCTTATCTGAAATCTACAACAGCACACTGATCTAATGGAAACAGCACACAAATGATATCCTATTCTCTCTGCTGACATTTAGATCAAACATGTACAATCACAATGCTCTACTTCAAAGACCACATTCCAAATATATATTCTAAGTCACGATTAATCATGGAAACATGAACCACAATTCACATAATGACTTAACAGTACATATAGGATGACTTCAATGGAATGGAACTCAGACGCCACAACTCCGACGTCACATATACATTAACAAACCATTAAATCGATGAAACACCACACATCATTTTCCAAGTATGGAAACACACAAACTACACTCCACACGATGAATTAACATCACATGATGAATTCCATAGAATGAAATGAAATCACACACAACAACTATAACTTCACGATGTACACGAGTGAACCATTAAAATCAATGAAACACCCCAAGTTCACTTAAAGAGTTATGAGTTGTACTACTAGCAAGTCTTCCTTATATTAATTAAAACATAATTAATTATCTAGAAGATTTCTTAGCTAGGTTTAAGATTATTTTCACTATATACAAGAACAATATTAGGGTTGGAGAATTCCCCCAAGGTTTGAACTTTGTTAAGTGGGCCATCTTGGACCACATGGTAGTAATCTGACTATGGGCAAGATAGAGATTAATAAAGAATAATTAATGGTAACCTATTCACTCTCAGAACTAATTCCTTCAACTAATAAGTATATTATCTAGAGAAATCCGCTAGTTCCGAAGTTTAAGCACATAATTAAATTATCTTAACTCTAATCGTCTACTGACTAACTCAGGTGTCCTTCCGCAGGTGGATACCTAATTTCGAGAATCACGTAATGTAATTTATCCATGTTTCTAATGCCACATGTGACGAGCTTTGCGTTTTACCCTTGTCGGCAAGCCACATGGCACAAACATGGTCCTAATTCTAATATTAGTAACTAACACTAGTTTTAATTAATAGTATCTATTATCGCTCGGCATGGCCTGTAGATTTCCGGCAGATTGACACACAGAAAAATATTTAACAAAATTATTATTAACTCACCCTGCAACTAGATTTTGACTGGCCTATCGGGAGTGGAGACTATCATTGGCTTTTCTATGTTTTAGATGGTTTTTCGGCTTAACAAGAGCCAGCAATAAAATATGTTTAAACACAGACAGGTGTTCAATTTTAGCCAATTGACGTGATAGTAGCTCCTGCTCCTTCCAGGTTGCTATCAGAAAATGGCAGAAGTTAGGGTGCTACCGGAAGTTAACTTCTCATCCAGGAGAGTTCCCTTCCTGTGGCCAAATTATTATTCACAGCCAAAACTGAATATAAAATTCAGCCTGACTTGATTTCTTGGCTTGTAAACGAACTCTACCCTACATCTACTTCTAACTATAAGAAGAAATAGTATTTAACTCTCTCTATAGTTTTATGTATATAAATACACTAACCAAAGACGATTTTATCTAATATTTGAAAATATAGATAAAAATAAAAATTAATACAGGATACATAGAGGGGTTTACTGAGGGCTATCTCCATCTAGTAACAAAACGATCTGAGAGGTGGGCCAACCTGTCACAAATGCCCATCGTTCAAAAAAAGTTGGAGAAGCAACTTTTTCTCCAGCCCGAACTCTCATATAGTTTTGTCAGCCCTTACTCTGACGTTTATGGGTCATTTGGACAGGTCCCCCTCTTCATCAATAGCACAATATCTATTCACAATTCTCAGACTCCTCGTTTCTAAGACACCTTCTAAGAAACCTCCTCGCTTGATGTCGCTTCCATGGAAATCTTCTCTGGAAACTTTGCTTTCGTTGGTCGGGGTGTCCTTCGTCTGTCACTGATAAAGGTCCTACAATTCCAACATCTCTCCTTCGACCCAATTGGTCTTGATCCCTATACTTCATGCGCGTCATCCTTACTTTCCCATTAGACGTCTCTAAGTTGGGCTCGTGTTCAGCCGCGTCATCTTCCTCACATCTGTCGGGGTTGTCTTTCCATCTGGATTGATCCCCTTTGGATCCATTATCAACCACTGCCAGAGTCATAATATGAACTGGTGGGTTCGTGTTGTTCTCAAAATGTCTTTTGAGTAAATTCACGTGGAAGACTGTAGTTTTCCCGCGAATAGAAACAGAGTACTTGTTGCTGGACACCTTCTCTTTAATGATGAATGGTCCTTGCCAAGCAATTTCTAACTTATTATCCCCTTTGGTTAATAAGACTAGCACTTTATCTCCTACCTCTAGAGACTGGTTTCTAATAGGTTTATTATAGAAGGAAGCCTGTTGTTTTCTGGCACGACGGAGAGTGGAGTTAGCTAATTTCCATCCCGTGTGCAGTTTCTGTTTCAGTTCCTCTACATACTGTGAAGACTTGACGACACTCTCATCTGTTCCTTCATCAGTCCAGGTTCTCAAAAGAGCCTCCAGCGGTCCTTTAATTGGTCGTCCGAACAATAGTGTAGCAGGTGGAAGGCCGGTGGCGACATGTGGTACTTCTCGATAGGCAAACATTGCTGCTGATAAGTACGTGTCCCAACTATCTGGTTTCTCCTGGACTAACTTGTTCATGATCGATTTGAGAGTCCCCATATATTTGACCACAAGTCGCTTATTCTCTGTGAGACTAAAACCTGTGGTGATATGGTGCCTCCTGAAGATGTCGGAGATTTCTCCCCTTAACTTCTCATTCAATAATGACCCACTATCACTTACAATAAGAATAGGGAATCCTACTCTGGTAAATATTTCTAGGAGAGCCTCTGCTACCCTAGTTGCATTGATGGAGGGCAGTACAGTAGCTTCAGCCCACATTGTACCTGTATCTACTACAGTTAAAATATAAGTATTTTTCTTCTTAGAAGTGGGCAGTGGACCAATAATGTCTATAGCTACTCGCTCAAAAGGAATGTTCAAAACTAACCCTTCCCCTATGGAAACAGGAGTAGACCACTGCTTGGGGGAGCCATGTTGACACTCCGGACAAGACTGGACGTATCTTCGTATGTCAGCAGTCATTCCCGGCCAAAAATAATGACAAGAAATACGCTGGGTAGTAACTCCTACAGTCATATGTCCACTGAAGGATATGGTATGTCCCATATGCAATATCTGATTACGATATTGTTTCGGCACGACAAGTTGCCCGTGTTCGGTACCCATAGTTCCTGCCCTATGGTACAACAACTTGTCCTTTAAATAGAAATTTCCAGCTGCTGGAGGATTTCTACCGTTTGGCAGTTTGCCAAAACAAGATGCTAAAGTCGGACATTCATTTTGTGCAGCCCTAATCTCCCGAGGTAGAGGGTTGATTGAGAGTATAGGTTCATGTGACTGTGCAACCTGACTCCGGGTCTCCACTGCTGCCATTATCATTGGTGATGATGGTTCTCCTAAATATACATACTTATGACCAAGCATGAAAGGATATACCGGATCATCGATCACTGCAGCTGAAATGAGTCCAGTGACATACTTAGATGTCACCTGTACTTTGGCTATCTTAGCTATTATAGTTGGAGAGCTCCTGGTAGCCCCTTTGACTACAACTTTTTTTTTTGTTAACTGTGATGGTTTCACTAACTGCTTAGCTATTATTGCATCACACTGGAGTCCACTGTCATAGAGACATAGTACTGGACTACCGTTAACCAGAATAGTTTCAACTGTGGGTGGCCTAGTTCCATTACTAGAACATATGCTCTGTTGGGTACTTGCCCCCGTAATCATACACGCAGCATACTGGGTAGGGGGATTATTTCTGCACACGCTCGTGTGGTGATCATTACTTTTGCAGTTCTTGCAGTAAGGTTTACCCCATCCACTATTGTTCGCTGGTGGTTTTTGTTTTTGAAAACCAGGATTTTGGTGCGGACCCCCAGTGTGCCCTCTGGTGTCTTTACCATAAGAGTTGTTCTGCTGAAAACCCTTATTCTGTGTTGCAGGAGTATTTTGAGCAGTAGAAGAATTACAAGATTTAGTGGTAGCTACTTCGCCATGGGCAGTTAAATATCGTTCGGCTAGTGCGATAACCTCCTCTAGCCGAGCACCACCATTCTCTGCAATAAAGGTTTGTAGCTGTTTTGGAAGAACATCTTTAAATTGCTCAACAAGTATTAGTTCCGCCAGCCCGTCATAAGTAGCATCCAAATCACTCAGTTCTACCCACTTGTTAAAATAAGTGTATAACCGTGAGGCGAACTGAGGAAATGATTCTCCTTGTGACCGTTTGACGGTACGGAACTTCAACCTGTAGGCACTAGAAGTTAACTGATATCGTTTCAAGAGAGCATTTTTGAGTGTGACAAAGTCCTTCTCAAGACCTGGAGGGAGTTTTGCAAACACGTCATACGCTGGACCGCGAAGTGCTTGGGAGAGTTTAATATTAAATTTATCCTTAGGCAGATTGTAGGCTTCACACATTAACACAAATTTGTCAAGATATTCATCCATCTGATCCTCCTTCGGGTCGAAGTAAGCCAGTGGAAAACTCATTGATCCTGGAGTAATATGTGGTCCTGAGGAAATGTCTTGGCTGTCAGTTGGAGAGCTGGCACTGCTAAATCTGGAGGCATCAGGATTTTGTAGTTCCAATCTCCTCAGTTCTAACTCGTGCTGTCTTAACTGCTCAGCTAATTTCAACTCCTTGTCCAGTTCTGCTTGCTTCAACTGGTTGTCCAATTCAGCCTGTTTCAATTGGTTGTCCAATTCAGCCTGTTTCAACTGGTTGTCCAATTCAGCTTGTCGCATCTTCTGTCTGGATTCAATTTCCGCCATCTGGATTTTTAATTTAATTCTTTCCTCTCGTTCGTCCTTCTCTTTGATGATGTCCCTTTGTTCTCGGCGCCATGTTCTTCCTTCTTCTATTACATATTTTTCCAACTCTGCACCCTCATAACCTAACAATGTTCCTTGTTCTCGCAGTTCCTCCTTAGTAGGTGGCTTTTCAGAAGACATGTTAGTTATGTAATAATATGATATCTGTTGATACACCTGGATAACTCACTCACTTAATAAAGAATGTGTTTGTCGCAAAGATTCACAAATATCTTCAATGACAAGCATAAAAAATGTTACACAATGACACAACACTTACCCGTTTGCCAGCAATTCACCTTTGCCCTAACTTATGTTAACTTATATCTATTCTTATGTTAATCCTATATTATAAGTATGTATATATTAACTAGTATGATTAGTAGCTATCTCTATTTAGTGACTGAAAGTTAGAACTATCTATGAAGTTGGATACTCGACTGAACCCAACAATCTATAGGATTGTCATGCCCGGACCGAGCCACCAGTGTCGCGTAACGTATTCTACTAGGATGGAATTTGGATCAAAGTAGATACTAAATAGACTTCTACGAATAGAGAATCTAACCACTGCTGAAGAAGCGATCAAATGGCTCGCAATTCTAGAAGAATGATTATCAAAAGTCCCAGAATGGATCACTACTTCTAAACAGTGCCAGGCGGAAAGTTATGACGACGAACTGTGCTAACAAACGAAGACAGTATGTCAAGTGATTCCTGCTAACGTGCCTGGATGAAAAAAATGAGCCCCCACTGCCTAATGTATTCTCACACAACAGGAGATAAGACAGAATGATACGTATAGATGTAGTCCTTTCACTCGTCACACAATCTGATGATGCTAATTCTATAATGACAGACGCAGTTGTTAAAAGTACAAATATAACATAACGTTTAATCCTAAAGAACACTACGTGAGCCCCACTGAGAACTCACTGACACATAAGAGATACGCAGATCCCTGAAATCTCTATATGATAATGTTCAGCTAGAGGATATAATCATCGACTCTTAGCCAATAGCGGACAAATTAGGATTGCTGTGCAGTGGCAAACGGGTGGGTAGCCACTCATCTGATAATCCTTAGTCTCCTGCATGGTAAGCTGGCAGTGCTGACTGGATCGTGGTATGGACTCCACTCTCTGCTGCATCAAGTGAGTGGTTCGTAGCTCAATCACCGGTCGTGACTACGGCTACAGATGATCAGGGTGCAGGCTCTGTGAATGACAGTGAGAAGGAGTGAATAATCCTTCAAGACAGAATTGTAAATTCTTTTGGCCATGTCCTGCATGGCATCTTGTCTCATAAATTTTCATAGCATGTACTATTTAAATTTACAGTTTGATTCCTTATCTGAAATCTACAACAGCACACTGATCTAATGGAAACAGCACACAAATGATATCCTATTCTCTCTGCTGACATTTAGATCAAACATGTACAATCACAATGCTCTACTTCAAAGACCACATTCCAAATATATATTCTAAGTCACGATTAATCATGGAAACATGAACCACAATTCACATAATGACTTAACAGTACATATAGGATGACTTCAATGGAATGGAACTCAGACGCCACAACTCCGACGTCACATATACATTAACAAACCATTAAATCGATGAAACACCACACATCATTTTCCAAGTATGGAAACACACAAACTACACTCCACACGATGAATTAACATCACATGATGAATTCCATAGAATGAAATGAAATCACACACAACAACTATAACTTCACGATGTACACGAGTGAACCATTAAAATCAATGAAACACCCCAAGTTCACTTAAAGAGTTATGAGTTGTACTACTAGCAAGTCTTCCTTATATTAATTAAAACATAATTAATTATCTAGAAGATTTCTTAGCTAGGTTTAAGATTATTTTCACTATATACAAGAACAATATTAGGGTTGGAGAATTCCTCCAAGGTTTGAACTTTGTTAAGTGTGCCATCTTGGACCACATGGTAGTAATCTGACTATGGGCAAGATAGAGATTAATAAAGAATAATTAATGGTAACCTATTCACTCTCAGAACTAATTCCTTCAACTAATAAGTATATTATCTAGAGAAATCCGCTAGTTCCGAAGTTTAAGCACATAATTAAATTATCTTAACTCTAATCGTCTACTGACTAACTCAGGTGTCCTTCCGCAGGTGGATACCTAATTTCGAGAATCACGTAATGTAATTTATCCATGTTTCTAATGCCACATGTGACGAGCTTTGCGTTTTACCCTTGTCGGCAAGCCACATGGCACAAACATGGTCCTAATTCTAATATTAGTAACTAACACTAGTTTTAATTAATAGTATCTATTATCGCTCGGCATGGCCTGTAGATTTCCGGCAGATTGACACACAGAAAAATATTTAACAAAATTATTATTAACTCACCCTGCAACTAGATTTTGACTGGCCTATCGGGAGTGGAGACTATCATTGGCTTTTCTATGTTTTAGATGGTTTTTCGGCTTAACAAGAGCCAGCAATAAAATATGTTTAAACACAGACAGGTGTTCAATTTTAGCCAATTGACGTGATAGTAGCTCCTGCTCCTTCCAGGTTGCTATCAGAAAATGGCAGAAGTTAGGGTGCTACCGGAAGTTAACTTCTCATCCAGGAGAGTTCCCTTCCTGTGGCCAAATTATTATTCACAGCCAAAACTGAATATAAAATTCAGCCTGACTTGATTTCTTGGCTTGTAAACGAACTCTACCCTACATCTACTTCTAACTATAAGAAGAAATAGTATTTAACTCTCTCTATAGTTTTATGTATATAAATACACTAACCAAAGACGATTTTATCTAATATTTGAAAATATAGATAAAAATAAAAATTAATACAGGATACATAGAGGGGTTTACTGAGGGCTATCTCCATCTAGTAACAAAACGATCTGAGAGGTGGGCCAACCTGTCACACTAATTACCTAATTGATCCGATCGATTATAAATAAACACACCTATTAAGCAAAAAGCGCATAAATAAACGATACAAACTTATTCTCCACACTGTGATTTCCGTTTGTCGAATTTGCTTTCCTTGTAAGTTATGTACGCTGTGTTTGTTTAATATCTCTCACTTTGTCGCAGGAGTCACACATATCTAACCGTTTGCATTGTTAATTGTTATACCCCAGTACAGCCGTTACTTCTGTGTATACACGAATGAACGAACGAACGAACGAACGAACGAACGAACGAGCGAACTAATGAATGAATCTATGAATTCCTGACGAATTAATTAATCACCGATACAGTTATCTCGGAACAGTCATAACATCTGATGGGAGATGTCTTGAAGAGATTAGATCAAGAATTTTCATTGCGAAGGTAGCCTTTTGCAAGATAGAAAACATACTGGCCAATAAAAAGATATCAATTGAAACGAGAAAAAGAGTGTTGAAGTGCTACATAGAACCTGTGCTTTTGTATGGATGTGAAGCGTGGGCAATGAGCAGTCAAGCTGAAAAACATCAGATGGCTGTGGAAATGTGGTTTCTGTGGAAAATGAAAGAATACCATGGACAGACAGAAAAACCAATGAACAAGTCCTTCAAGAAACAAATGAAGATCGTAAACTGATTAGAGACATTAGACGTAGACAGTCAAAATTTTTTGGGCATGTTATGAGAAGAAATGACTTGGAGAACTTGGTGACAACTGGCAAGATCGAAGGGAAGAGAACAGGGGGAAGACCTAGAAGTAAATACCTGGATGGCTTGGCCACGTGGCATGGTCGAGACAGGAACACGGAGCTGATCCACGGCTCTGGTGATCGAGTGAGATGGCCAAACATGACCGCCCACGCTTATCGGCATGGCACATGATGGATAGAAAGATGGTTACGTTCTTGCACGCGCAGGTGAGTTTTTCTTTTTTTACCCTATGACGCAAATCCTGTATCTCAGACACGGTGTCTCGGATAATTTGCTTCCCGGTGTCTCCCAAAACCACGATATGCCGGATGTTTTCCATGGGGGTAGTTAGCTTCCTGTATGTGATAGTGACCTAATGACTGGGAAATTTCCAGAATATTTACCTCAATTGCCACATCCTCTTTATACACAAAACGTGGAGTAATTAGTTTTACCGGGCTGTCTCGGTGTTTACTGCAGCTTTCACGTGTTGCGGTATGTTCCCGATTCATTCATTCATTCATTCATTCATTCATTCATTAGGTCAGTTAGTCCGAAGACTAGCGTTGGAGCCGACCCAGCTCAGAATGTTTGTGCCGCAACAACAGTATAGACTTGTGTGATGCAGTTTTTCCTAGTACGTCCCAAGTTTCTCTTCTGGATCTTGTCCTCCAGTATTTCCAGTAACAGACCTCCAACGTCTCTCATTGTGCCAAGCCAAGTTAACCTTGTTGTTTTTAATGACATACCTACTTGCCTATCTACATATGTATGTAAGTTGTTTTTCCCCCGCATATCCTTTACAGGGCATTGCAGTCAACACCAGAATTTTTCAGTTGTTGTTGATGTCTTGGCTCGTTTTACGTTCAGTAGTTTGCCATTAGGCGGCTCCATGGCTAAAGGCTTGCGAACGCGGTTCGTGAGCCGGGTACCAGGCTTTCGAAGCTCAGCTGCGACCGATTTGTGCAGCAGACCATGTCGCGTTGTGTTATAACATGCTAGTATGGGAGCCGGTCGTTCGGAAAGCAATGGCAAACTACTGAACGTAACACTTGCCTAGTACATCAACAGCAGCTGAAAAAATGCTGGTGTTGACTGCAACGTTCCGTAAGGGATACGGAACAAATTTTATTTAGTTTGCCATTGCTTTCTGAACGACCGGCTCACATACCCCCGTTATTAACCAACGCGACGCGTTCCGCTGTCGAATCTCGGGCAGCTGTGTTTCTTACGAGAGTATACGGGATTACGAACAACGTCTTTAACCTCATGGCCAGGGAGCCCGCCTATGTTTTTATGTACGTACGTGCAAATATACAAGGTAGCTATGTGGGTAGATGGGTACGCATCTAAATAGCTAGGTAGGTAGCTAAGTAGTTTGGTAGGTAAGCAGATAGATTGGTAGGTAGCTAAGCATATGGGTAGATAAGTATGTCGGTAGGCAGGTAGCTAGATAAGTATGTAGGCAGATTGGCGGGTAGATTGCTAAGTAGATAGGAAGTTAAGTATGTGCGCCGGCACACCTTCGTGTTTTTATAACGCCGTATAGTGACGCTGATAGCTGTCAAACCTGGACTCCCCCACAAACCCAGTGCTAGCTAATATAGGGTGTCTTGTTAATGACTGAGGGGTTTTTGAAAATATTGCCGTTCCAAGTTTTGTATTCACCCTCTGTAGAGTTCATGCAACATAAAAGGTAAATACAAAACTTGGAACAGCAATGTTTTCAAAAAGCCCTGTACATCACAAGCTACAGAATATGGCATACAGTGCACACCTACACTACCAGAAGACAATCCCTTCTAAGCTTCTGCTTTTTAATGATCACCCAATGTTTCATGGGGGATTCAACCCATCCAACACAATCTCGTCAGATCGCAAGCTTTTTCGGCGTTAGCAATCAGGACATCCTGCCACGCATTAGGTTATTCAGTCCCAGCAGCTTCTGAGCATGTCACTTCTCATTTTAGATTTGTGCCTGTTGATACATATATGTATATACATATATGAAAATAATGTTGTGGTTTTGCCTTACCGTTCGCACAATCAGAACATCATGCCACATGACATATTATTCAACCCCAACAGTTATTGACAACTTCTGGTCATGTCACTTCTCCGTTCCAGATTTGTGGCTGCTCATAAAGTTGTTCTTAAGAAAATAATGTCGTTGTTTTCCCTATCCTCCCAGACAATCAGAACATCGTGTCACATGTCAGGTTATCCGGTCCTGACAGTGATATGCAGGTTCTGAAGATTTCGTTCCTCCATTCTAGATGCGTGCCTGCTCAAAAAGTTGTTCTTATGAAAATAATGTCGTGGTTTTCTCTTGCCGTCCAAACAATCAGAGCAGTATGTCGTATATGAGACTGTTGCGTCCCGACAGCCTTATGAACTTGTCACTTCACCATTTAAGATTAATGCCTGCTGGTAAATTCTTTTAAAATAATGTCGTGGTTTCTCTTTGACGCCCACACAATCATAATCAAGCCCAGTGTACTCCTCACAATATGGGTACAATGAACTTGCCACTTGTACGTAATGCACAGAAATGGCAATCTCGGCGGACCGCTAGGGTCATTGAAAGAGCGAAAGAAATAACGGGCAAACGCTAGCATTTATGAAACCTGTGTTTATTTTCTTCCAGTTAAATGTATAGTCAGCTCCGTGGTGAAGGTGTTACGGACGCAGCTCGTAATCCCACATACCCGCGTTTGAAACACAGCTGCGGGCGATTTGGCAACAGACGGCCTTGCGTTGGTTTTTGTTTTTTGTTTTTACGAAATGGTTTGGGTGCAGGTGGTTCAGAAAGCAGTAGCACACTACTGAACGCGGTATGCAGGAATACGAATTGCGTCCATAACCCTTCACCACACAGCCGGCAAACAGTCAAGAACTTTTGTTTTGTTCACGCCATGAGGAGTCGTATTGGTTATAGATAAGTCAAGTAATGGACCCATTTCAACGACTGGAGACTACAAGGTATATGTTGCTTACCCCATATGTTTTATAGAACAAATGGCGTTCCATGGGACATGTGATTAATATCAACCCTGCCTCCTGTACTTCCCATAATAATTTTGGTACCAATTTTAGGCTGGGTTTTCTGGAAGCCCATGGCAATTTACACCAACCCTCCCCCCCCCCCCCCCCCCAAAAAAAAAAAATAATTCACGACTCGAGCACATGTGACCAGAGCCCTGGGCAAGTGTGCTAGCCAATGCTCTAACCCACTTCGTTGTTTGAAACAACCAACCCGCATTGTCTCAACGAATCACGTGTGTACGCTGTGAAGTATATATCAAGGATAGGTCAAAATATCTGGAGAAGAAACAAGCAAAGAGCAGCTCGAGGAGAAAAGTAGCGCGGTGAGCTCTTTCTGGGGTGAGATTTGACAAGTATAAATAAAAGCCACTTGAATGCATGTATTTAATGTCGTGTGGCGAGATGAATGCTGGGATTGTCATATAATCCATATCTGAAGGCGGTTTTTATTTTTATGGCTACGGCTATTTATAGATCGAGATAAAGATGGAAGCACTTCCTCGAACACTTATTCTTTTCATTTATCTGACCTAGTAGTAGTGCGTTAGTGGGTCTGTGTACTGATTGATATTTCTCTTGCTTGCGGTCGTATTTATCGGATTCTATGCATACACCAGACGCAGCCATGTATATGATGGGTGGATGGATGGTTCGATGAGTGGATCGATGATTCGACGGGTGGATAGACGGTTCAATGAGTGTATGGATGGTTCGATGGATAGGTGGATGGTTCGATGAGTGGATGGATGGTTCGATGAGTGGATGGATGGGTGGGTGGATGGGTCGCTGGGTTGGTGGATAGTTCGATGGGTGGGTGTGGTTCGATGGATGAGTGGATGGTTCGATGGGCGTGTGGATGGTTCAATGTGCGGTGGATGCTTAGATGGCTGGGTGGATGGTTCGATGGGTGGGTGGGTGGTTCGATGAGTGGATGGATGGTTCGATGTTTGGGTGGACAGTTTAATGGGTGGGTGGATGGTTCGATGGGTGGGTGGATGGTTCGATGGGTGGGTGGGTGGTTCGATGGATGGATGGATTAGTCGATGGTTGGGTGGATGATTCGATGGGTGGGTGGATGGTTCGATGGGTGGGTGGATAGTTCGATGGATGGATTGATTGGTGGGTGGATGATTAGATGTGTGGGTGGATGTTTCGATGGGTGGGTGGATAGTTCGATGGGTGGATGGTCCGATGGGTGGATTGATTGGTCGATGGATGGGTGGATAGTTCGATGGGTGGATAGATGATTCGATGGTTGCCGAACAGACAAGCTATCAGAAGCACAGACAGACAGGCAGGCAGGTAGGTAGGTAGGTAGGTAGGTAGGTAGATAGCTAGGTAGGTAGGTAGGTAGGTAGGTAGGCAGGCTAGTAGGTAGTCCGACAGGCAGATAGGCATAACGGTAGGTGAAAGGATGGATGGGTCGGATAGATAGGTAGGTAGGTTAGGTAGGCAGGCAAGCGGGTAAGTAGATAGGCGAAAGGATGGGTGGTTATGCAGGTAGAAAGGTAAAAGGGTAGATAAGGACATACGCTGACTGATGTATGAATTGATGCATGAGTTGATGAATGGGTAGGTGAATAGATGTGTAGATTAGAACATATTTGGATGGGTAGACAGGTTGATGGCTAAACACACGCAGAATCGTTGTTTTAATAGAGATCAATGTAATATGACTTTATGCAACGTCTTTCCACTAAACACTATAGAAGGACGCCTTGTATCTAAAGCTGACTAAGGCGCTTATTAAAGACGTGAATTTATAGTAGAAGAAGTTTGTTGATGAGAGGAAGTACATATAAAGGATATGCCAAAATATCTGGAGAAGAAAGAAGCCAAGAAGAACAGATTGAGCAGGGTAACTCTTTCTGGGGGGGGGGGGGGGGTATTTAACGGGTATCAATAAACGACACTTGAATGCATGTATGTAATGTCGGGTGTCGAGGTGCATGCTGGGATTGTCATATAATCCATATCTGAAAGCGGTTCTTTATGGCTGCGGCTATTTATAGATCGAGATAAAGATGGAATCATTTCCTACAACACATTAATTTTCATGACGTAGTAGTAGTAGTAGAGCGTTGGTGAGTGTGTGCGCTGATTGATATTTCTCTGACTTGTCGATGTCGTGGGTGTCGTCTTCATTTACTTTCTTCCGCGACTTCCATGTATGTTCCAGAAGCAGGCGATATATGGATGTGTGGATAGATGCTTCTGTGGGTGAAAAGACAGACAGACAGACAGACAGACAGACAGACAGACAGACAGACAGGCAGGCAGACAGGCAGAGAGACAGGCAGACAGGCAGACAGACAGACAGACAGACAGACAGGCAGGCAGGCAGGCAGGCAGGCAGAGAGACAGACAGACAGACAGGCAGGCAGGCAGACAGACAGACAGACAGACAGACAGACAGACAGACAGGCAGGCAGACAGACAGACAGACAGACAGACATGCAGACAGACAGGCAGGCAGGCAGGCAGGCAGGCAGAGAGACAGGCAGACAGGCCGGCAGACAGACAGATAGACAGACAGACAGACAGACAGACAGACAGGTAGAAAGTAGGTAGGTAAGTAGGTAGGTAAGTAGATGCGCAGAAAGACATAAAGATAGATAGACATGCTGATAGACTGACAGATAGGTAGGTAGTTAAAAGTTAGTTGCATATTCTTTACAGGACGTTGCAGCCAACCCCAGCTTTTTTTGTTGTTGGCTGTTTGTGATCTCTTGGCAAGTTTACGTTCAGTAGTTTACCATCGCT
This sequence comes from Cepaea hortensis, assembly GCA_963921405.1. Classification (NCBI taxonomy): domain Eukaryota; kingdom Metazoa; phylum Mollusca; class Gastropoda; order Stylommatophora; family Helicidae; genus Cepaea; species Cepaea hortensis. Next base: position 82,049,405 of record OY992889.1, on the reverse strand, counting down.
TTCTGAACGAACGGCATCCAGGCCATTTTATGAAAAACCCAACGTAAAGCGGTCTGCTGCCAAGTCGTCCGCAGCTGTAGTTCGAACGCGGGATTACGAAATCGCGTCTGTGACCTCTTCGCCACGGAGCGGGTCGGTACTTTTTATGCATACAATGTGGTTCTCGTGAGTACAAGAAGCAAGAACGTTGGTACCATACTTTTTATGCGTACAAAGAAGTTCTTGTGAGTACAAGAGGCAAGAACGTTGGTACAGTACTTTTTATGCGTGCAAACAAGTTGCCATGAGTACAAGAAGCAAAGATGTTGGTACAATACTTTGTATGCGTGCAAGAGGTTCCCATGAGCACACAAAGCAAGAACGTTGGGAAAATAATTTTAGTGCGTACAAAATATGTCCCATGAGTACATGAAGCAAGGGCATTTAGTACCATACTTTTTTATGCGTAAAAGGAAGCTACCATGAGCAAAAACATGTGTACACTATTTTATGTGGACAAGGAAACTACCATAAGAACAAGAGACAAGAGTTGGGTACAGTACTTTGTATGCGTACAAAAAAGCTACCATGCGCACATGCTGCGAGTCCATGGGTATAATGCATTTATATGCGTAAAAGGAAACTGCCATAAATACAAGAGGCGTGCACTTGGACACAATACTTTTTATCCACACGAGGAAGCTACTACGAGTGCAAGAAGCAAGAACATACATAAAGAATTAACACCCCCCCCCCCTTTTCCTCCTCCAACTACACCCCCAAAATCCCATAGCCACCAAGGGTGACAAGATGTGTATAGGGGGTTAAGTACCTGCACATCGACGCTCTTTCTCGAACTGTGTGTTGCCCTTAAGCCACTCTTAACTAGGACAAGAAAAGGGGGTTAGTTTATAGTTCAACCAACTTTCGACATTTAATTTGTTTTATTCTAGCACCAGTGTGTTTATTGCGACAGGAACGAACTCTGTTCAGTCAGATTTACGACTGTGTTGCGTTCCTGTTTGCCACTGTTGAAGTTTACATGAGACGATCTATAGTGCTGTCAACAACATTATGTTATAAAGACTCATTTGCTCTGTGATGTCGTAAAATACGTACTAATAAATGTGCATTCAATAATGTCTTTTGTTCAGCGCATTAGGCGTTAGGTAGCAGACATTGATGTATGTTAAACGTTAATTCATGTCCATTTCCGGTGTCGGGTGGCTAAGGCTAAAAGAGATAACTCAAATTCGTCGTGTTCGTATCCTTGTGTGAATAGACTTGAATGTTTTTCTAGGAAATTCGATGATGGTAGCATCACGCCCCCTCCTGCTCCTCCCCACAAACACACACACTATCTGTGCGTTAGGGGGTCTTAAATAAAAGGTCCCGTATGCACGCTGCGCGCTGTAAGAATTAGTCGCAGTTCCAACTTCACGGCAAAGGGTCGCCCCATTATGCTCCGTTCCTGTGCCAGTGAATATCACACAAAATGCTTCACACTACCCCATGTGAAAAGTGGAACAGACAGGAGTCTCGAAAAACCAACTGCTCGCACGGGTATACTATGCATAATGCCACTGTCAGAATGCCAACACAAAAATCCGCCACGAAAAATACAGTTCATCGTCGATGGAAGAGGCAGTCACTAGAAAACCAGCAGCCACACATGACTACATAAGGCAACCCAATTAATTCAGCGACCGGCCGGCTGCGATTTTTTTAAACATGCAGTTTACGCTACAAATAACTGCGGACAGATGTAAAAGCGCTACACATGAAATGCACAGCTCACAGTGTCGCTCCACGCGCTCAACTCAGTAACAGGGAGGCGGAATCATGGGGTAAAATTTCATGTGCCGTAAACAATCGTAACAAGTCATTCCCGCATACCACTTACTGTCGCTGTCTTCTCACTTCTGTCCATCTTCTCCCCGTGGAGCATACATCCTCAACAACTCCAGTCTTTTGCTATCTCACGGGTCTCCGTCCTTGTCCTCCACATACTATCCATCTTTGTGTCTAACTGTCGTTCCCTGTGCTTTTAGGTCACCCATGATTTCGTTTGATTAGGTACAACTATCTCGAAACAGTCATACCATCTGATGGGAGATGCCTTGAAGAGATTAGAACAAGAACCGCCATGGCCAAGGTAGCCTTTTGTAAGATAAAAACAAAACATACTGACCAATGAAAAGATGTCATTTTCAACGAGAAAAAGAGTGATGAGGCACTTCTTAGAACCTGTACTTTTGTATGGATGTGAAGCGTGGACAATGAGCAAACAAAATGAAAAACATCTAATGGCTATGGGAATGTGGTTTCTGAGGAGACTGCAAAGAATACCATGGACCAGGTCCTACAAGAAACAAATGAAAACCGTAAACTGATTAGAGAAATTAGATGTAGACAGTCAATTTTTTTGGACACGTTACGAGAAGAAATATATTGGAGAACTTGGTGACAACTGGAAGATTGAGGGGAAAAGAAGGCAAAGAAGTAAACACCTGGATGGCTTGATCACGTGATATGGTCAAGACAAGAACACAGAGCTGATCCACGACTCTGGTGATCGTGTGAGATGGCGAAACATGACCACCCACGCTTATCGACACGACACATAATGATGATGATTTCGTTTACCGCGTGGTTCCCAGGCGCAGGGATGTCTAGTTTTTTTCAGTGTGTGTTCTATGTAGCCCCGGCGTCTTTTCCTCACCTTTGGATTCACCTTTTGCTCGTTTTGTTTTTTTCATGGGATCCCCATTAGTCGTTCTGTCACAGTATTTTAGCCTTTCTATTCTGCGGTGCCGCCAACTAATGAATATTTGTAGTTAATTAATAATTGTTTTAATCGTTTTCTATGTTTCTGATCCATATAGTAGTACCGGATTAACGGTAGAGCTAAATAAAATGTTGGTGAAACTGTAAACTCCTTTTGATTTTTCACAAAATTCCTAGCGCTATGATAAATCTTGCTTAGTGGCTTAGAAGTTATGACTTTTCTCCGTAATCTCGTATACTCTCGTCGGTAACGTGATGACGGTGAGAATCAGCAGCGGTTCGAATCGCATCGGTAACTTACGGGGTATGTGAGCCGGCTGCTCAGAAATCAATGGCAAACTACTGAGCGTAATCTTGCCAAGAAATCAACATACAGCTGAAAGATGCTGGTGTTGACAGTGATGTCCTGTAAAGGATATGAAGGAAAAAAAATGAGAAATCTTGCCTTTATACAGAGAGCTGCTCTGGTAAAATATCAGAATGGGACGACCTGTCCACATCATAATATTCATTGTATTGTTCGGGCGTGTCGACCAGAAGGCAGAAATAGAACTTTTTGGCTGTCAATGCTTTTAATTTGAAGTGGTTGTTGTTCACGGAGCAATTTTATTTCTCGCGGATGTCTTTATAAGTGCTCCGGTCTCCTCAAATAGATCACACAAGGAGGATTAATCCCAGTCAGGCGATAGAACCTAATATAACTTTTCTTCAGAGGTTGAACGGGGTAGACACATGGACACGTTAGGTATACTTTACTTCTAGGGATTTACTCATTTTAGGCTGGGCCCACCAGGCAAATCAAAATTCGCCTAGATGAGGTTTCGAACACATCATCACCATGGCCCGCTACTGTTGCTCCTCTCGGCACGACAATGATCCTTGTTTTATTCCTAGCAATTATGGGATAGTTTTCTAACCCTTACGATTCGATCACATGGCTGCCGGGTGTCGAGGCCAACGTACTTGCCACTGCGCCACCGAAGTCCCTATAATCTGGACAATAACTGATTCAGCCAAAGGATAATATATCGCCAAATGTAAGCTCCCGTTTGTACAGAAGGACGATATATCGCTATACTAGAGGGTCATCGCGTTATTTGTTTTGTTTCCTCGTATATTCAGTTTCAATACTTCGTGAATGGAAATATACATTATAAAACTGATTCATTTCTTTGTGTGCCACGTTTGGTCCAAACCGACTTTTTGCTTGGCACTGAATCAGTTCAAGGACTCTTTTACGCGCTGTAAGGGGCTTTAGGCAAACGCTGCTGGGCCCATTTTTATGGGTGGCCGGGTGGGTGACGTGGTCAGTATCACACCGGCCACCTTTAACCCCCAGGACTTTTTCCGTTACTCATTTAAGGCTAGGTGGCTCTGGGAGCCCAGGGTCAATTTGAACAATCCGAATCCACCCTGGCTCTGACGTGGATCGAGCCAATGATTACCGGGTCGGCAGAAGCGCGTCTAGCCACTAGGTTAGGGGATAACAGATGTTCCACATTCGAACAATACCTGTATTGTATTATAATAATTTCAACTTGAGTCACTCACTGGCACCTGGCCGTCTTGACAGACGATATTTTGTTACATTGTGCTTCGAAAAAGGCATAACATCTACAACCCATGGCGGTAGCGAATGTAACTGATATACCAATTCGCTTGTAAACACGTGGCTACCATCACGCAGACAAGGACTTGTAAACTTATAACCCATAACTACTACCTCTCGCTTTGATTTCTAGACCGGCCAAGACTAGGGATGGAGTTATACCTCTCCATAGCACAAAGCCTGGGCTGAATTGTAGCGACCATGTGTTGCCCATACAACATGATTCCTCTCTGCCTGCCTTGTTTACTCCAGTGGAAAGGTAACACCAATACATCTGGAACATCTTCAGCTTAAGTACGTTTTATTAATTTATTCCTTCATATGGTAAATAACTTCTTTTTATGCACCTGACTAGATGCAGCTAAACATGCCAGGCAATAAATTGTGCAACATATTGTTTGTGACTTCTGTGTTTAAACTATACGATTATATTTTCTAACCTGTACGGCTCGATCACATACCTGTCGAGCCTGGAAGCCAGCGTGCTATCCCCAATACCATTCCGGCTGCCTTATATCCCCGTACTTGAAAGTTATTAATACTTAAGATGACGTCCTACCCATCACCCCTATCTGACGTACCCATGCGACAGAAGACAACATCTAACCTACATATTACCCAGCCTATGCTTCACTGCACATCTTCACTACCAGTTCGCAACGGAGTACTTAAGAACAACTACTTAAAGAGTCAGATAGGCTTCAAGTGATGAAGGAAATGACAAGAGCAGGTTATACGTGGGAGTGCGGCGCTGGGAGGAACATCTTTGTATGTTTCTTGTTCAGTAAGTAACGCGCCCCTCAAAGATTGTGACAGAAAATGGAGAAACCGGCTTTTGTCAATTATCTCCGTGTGGACATTTATGTTGGTGTCCGCACCCTGTTTCTTACCACGTGTGAACCAACGCCTGCTTGTTGATGTCTTATAATATAGGACAGTCCGTGATTTTAACCGTGGGTTGGTCAGTGGTTCTCAACCTGGGTCCCACAACTCCAGAATACTTTTTTTTTAACGTTCGCGGGCTTTGAACTCAAACGTAATCCACATGCATGCTACTACTTCTGGTGCACTGGACTTTTTTGTGTGCATGTGGATTAACTTTCCCTACTACCAGTGTCCCTCGCCATCAGACGAACCCACTCCGATTTCTCAGGTACTTGTAATTGACGTCCCAAAGTGAAGGACGAGAAGTCAACAATTTCAGTCCAACTTACCTGTATAGGGATTGATGGCTCGGTCTCTTTCCGCAGAGCGGAAAGCGTCGCACAAAGCATGAACTCCGTAGCTCTAGCTACGACCCACAGAAGTCTCCGAAAAATTTAACTCGTGAACCGAAGGACGCGGCCCGGAATCGAACCCACAACCTTCGGAGCCTGAGTCAAACGACTTGACCACTTCGCCACAGACTCCCCGGTAAAAGTGGAAGATGATTATGACTCTGCATAGCAGGGCGTCGCGGTAGTGCAGTGGCTAGTATGCCTGCCTGCCGACTCAGTGGTTATGTGTTCGAATTCCCTTCGAGGCGGAGAATTTTTACAATTGTATGAGTGTCGATCTTTCATAAACAATGGCAAACTACTGTACATAAAATTATTTTGAAAAATCACGAACCGACAGAAAATGCTGAGGTTGATCTCAACGTCATGTAAAAGGACATGAGACTAATTCTTACGTTTTTTAGTTGTACAGGTGATACCATAAATTAATTCTGCCACAACCTGATTGTTAATCTCGCAGTTAATTAGTAAAGTCACTTCACCCGGGTGCTGTTGACACTGCTTGTGACCCGGCATTTATTACTTTAACTTCATCGTGTGCACGCTGTATTACATTATGTAAACAATTGCTCGGATTTCTAATGTGGTTTGTACACGAATAGGAAGAAAATCGTGACAAGAGACGAAAATAAACAAAATGTTACCCCATATATAAAATGGGATTCAGTGAAACATTACTGAATGAAATCGGGGCCAGACAATTAACTATCAAATCCGTCCGCACTCCGGCACGAACCCTAAGCCCCGTTCACGTCAGGAGGAAAGCACCAGACTCGAGTCCCTCTCTGCACATCCCGACCGGACCCGGGATCGAACTCTGGACCACTGGTGCGCGAGGCGGGCGCGCAACTACCGACCACGCGACTCACGCGACTCACGCCGGACGCGATCAATCAACGCGCCAGAACACCACAACGTCACCCACCATAGGCAAAGTCCTGTATGTCGGATGACGGCATCCTGTTGTCCAACATCAGTGTGATGTCATACAGGACCTGAGGTTTGCGTGAGTATCCGTTGTCCCATGTCTGGCTTATTGGTGTGCAGACTGGTGGTTCCTCGCCGTACAGGCAGACACTCTCCGACTTAGGAGGAATCGGCGATCCTATTGACTTCAGCCAGGACCCCGAAGGGACCTGTTGCCCAGGACGCTCGGCGAGGATGCGTCAATAGGTCTTGGCCAGTATATAACCCGGCCCTGGTGCCTTGGAAACACCTCTGCGTCCCATATCTTATGCAATAAGTAGCTATCATTGAATGTAAGAAACAGTGCTAAAGAGCTATATAGAACCTGTTTTGCTTTATGGCTGTGAATCTTGGAATATAAATGGACAAATTAGGAAGAGACTGGAAGCAACAGAGATGTGGTTCCTCAGACAAATGTTGTGAATTCCTTGGACTGCCAAAGTAACTAACGACGAATGCCTTAAAGAGGCTGGCGAAACTAGAACATTATATACAACAATAAGAAAGAGACAAACAGCTTTTTTTTGTCATGTGATGAGAAGAGAGGCGCTGGAGAACATCGTGGGAAGAGAGACAGAGGCAGACCACGAGAAATGATACTGGATGGATTGAGGCGGTGGCATGGAGGAATATCAACAGCAGAGTTGATCCAGAAAACCAAAGACCGAGATCTGTGGAGAGTCATGAACGCCTACGCCAGTCGGCACGGCACTTGAGGATGATGATATTTTGTGTCCAGCCTTAGCGGATTGTGACTCTTTTAACTGAATCACCGACAAACAAAAAGCAGGATTGGACCAGACAATCAAAAAAACACAAGTATCTCATCTCATCTCATCTCATCTCATCTCATCTCATCTCATCTCATCTCATCTCATCTCATCTCATCTCATCTCATCATGTTCCTCTTGTACCTTGCGGTGTCGAGGTGAAGTATAAACAGCGAGAGAGTGCCCGCTTATGGGCTTCATGTATCGATATTCCCATGGACTCTGTTATTCCCTGCGTCCATCGTTTACGTGGTCGGCCTCTTCCTCTGCTTCCCTCTGGTCTGTACATCATTGCTTGTTTTCGTATACTGTTAGTAACCTCCATGCATGACCAAACCATTTGAATTGCTGTCTTCTAATAAAATCTAGTGCAGCTATAACCCCCACTTTCTTCTCAGGTATCTAATTTCTGTTGTTGTGATTTTTCTTTTCTCTTTTTCTGTCAATGTCCAGGTTTGGCATTGGTAACTTAGTGTGGGTAGGAAGATTGTGTTGTAAAGTGCTTTCTTAGTAGTTATTGATACATGTTTTTTTTTTTACTATTGGTGCCATTTGCCAAATAAACAAGTATAATAATGTACATTTCCGTTCACTGAGCACTGAAATTGCAGAATATACAGGAAACAAAACAAATAATAGGGTGTCTCTAGTATGGCGATGTATCGTCCTTCAATCCAAATGTGGGCGGGGGGAAGGGGGGGGGTAAATTTGGCGTAATATTACCCCATGGCACTGAATCAGTTAATGCATACTCACCGTTTAATGGAGTGAGTTTAGGGTGAGCATACGTTTGCATTGCAAGGTGAGATGTGTTGCTGTGGTTGCGCTGTATCTGTGCTTGTTTAGCTTACTCTTGAAAATGTCTATCCATCGTTTACTTGGCATTCCTCTGGCTCCGTATCTAATTTTTGTTTCAAGTATGTTGCATGGCCTTTGCAGGAAGTTGCGATCAACTCCACGTTGATTATCTAGACAATTGTACATTCAGCAGTTTGCCATTGCTTTCTGAACGAGAAGTCAACGCTAAAGTAAAATTTAATGTCGGTGTAAGGATTGAACCGCCTGACCTGTCGTCAACACACCGGAAGTTTCAGAGCGAGCATTATGATCATTTCGACCACGTCGACGCTATATCTATTTCACTTGAATGAATAAACTAATTAAGAAAGCAGCCGCCATATTGCTTGTCTTCTCACCACACCTGCTCATGTCTCCCACTTCACTGTTTGAGAAGCGCTGCTCGTGAGAGCTTGAAAGTCTCTGGTGTCGCTCTCACACTTCAAAGTTATTAATAGTTGAAATGACGCCCTACCTAACAATTGTCTCTGACGTATAAATATGACAGAAGAGACAGTACAACAGTTCATAGCGCAAAAGATATCATTGGATTCTCTATCAGGTTTGTATAGTAATACATAGTGTGTATGTTATACAGGGTGTATTGTTAATGACTATGCAGTGGTTGAAAATATTGCCGGTCCAAGTTTCGTATTTACCTATTATGTTGCATGAACCTGGATGGCTTGGCCACATGGCATGATCGAGACAGGAACACTGAGCTGATCCACGACTCTGGTGATCGAGTGAAATGGCGAGTCATGACCACCCACGCTTTCCAGCAAGGCACATGATTAATTGATTGAATCTTACAGAGGGTGAATACAAAACTTGGACCGGCAATATTTTCAAACACTGCACAGTCGTTAAAAATACACCCTGTATCTTAGTCAGCGAGTTTAAAAGTAATCCGGAGGTCAATGTCGCTGTGGCGAAGATGATGCGAATGCAATTCATAACCCCGCATACCGCGTTCAAAACACAGCTGCGGACGCTTTAGAAGCAGACCGCCTTGCGCTGGTTTTCACACACTGGTATGAGTGCCGGTCGTTCAGAAAGAAATGGCAAATTAGAAATCACGCACAGCCAAACAAATGAAGGAGTTGACTGCGAGGCCCTGTAAAGTATATGCAACTAATGTAAGCTAAGGTAAATATGACAATGTGGGGGACGAGCTGGTGACGTGGTTAGTTCACTGTCCTACCAACACACTGACCTGTTACAGCTAAGGGGTCGACCCACCTCGTAATATGTATTCCAGAAATGTTTCTAGTATTTATAAGCGGCGGTGAAGTGAGCTGTTTACCTCCCCTTATAAAACCTCCATGAACTGTCCTACTCTGTGGTCGCCCCATCTCGTGCAAGTACAATGGACACCAGTGGTGGTCCTGGTAGGAACAAACGGCTGAAACAAAACTGGAACCCTAACCCTATAAAGAGTGATCTAATATACACGAAGAGGTAACACTTCGTACTCTTAGGGCACTATATGTGGTCAAGGAAATCCCATAACTGAAATGTAGAGGGATAAATACAACAAAATAATACAAGTTTCTTGGCGAAGATGTTTTCCCTAACACGCCATATTGTAATACGCTCTTATCTCCTTTCTGTGAACATGTTATATTGTCATATACTTCTGCAGCCGACATTTCTCGTATATACTATACTATACTATACTATACTATACTATACTATACTATACTATACTATACTATACTATACTATACTATACTATACCGTGTGATACTATACTATACTATACTATACTATACTATACTATACTACATTTTGCTATGTCATGTTATACCACACTATACTACCCCTGAACCAAAAGACATAATAAGCCAAACAATACAGATCTGATTCGAGTCTCAGATGGTCGTGTTAGATCGGCTCTCATTAATCAACGCATGATGATGATGCCACCGAAAATATACGACGTCTAAAATAGCCACCACACCTATCTCCCTTCTGACACACCACTTGTATTCAACAGCACTTGTACAGCCGCAGTTTCCCCATGAACTTTACTTCAAAATATTCATCTCCTAGCCACCTATTTTATTGTAAGGTTTAAAAATCGCCACTAGCACCGGATAGGGTATGTCAAAATATCCACGCCCTCATTCAAGATAGAAAGGCAGGTACTGCTTCAGACCTACATTTCTCTCTCTCTCTCTCTCTCTCTCTCTCTCTCTCTCTCTCTCTCTCTGTCTCTCTCTCTCTCTCTCTCTCTGTCTGTGTCTTTCTCCTTCTCTCTCTGTCTCCCCAGCCTTCCCCCCTCTCTATGACTCTGTGTCTCTTCTTCTCTCTGTCCCCCTGTCTTTCTCCACGTGTCTCACTCCGTGTCTCCCCCCTCTCCCTCGCTGTGTTTGTGTGTGTCTCTCTCACTATGTATCTCCCTCTGTCTCTCTCTCTGCTCTCACCATGTATCTCCCTCTCTGTCTCCCTCTGTCTCCCTCTTTCTGTCTCTCTATGTCTTCGTTCCACTATCAACTACACAAACGTGCCCGACTTGTGTATGTGTCTGTATGTATGTGTATGTGTCTGTATGTGTGTCTATGTGTCTGTATGTTTATGTATGTGTAGTTTCCTCATTATGAGCTTGTGTGGCCGCCTTCATCCCGCCTGTCAGAAATCTGTATTATCCCTACCCACGAAGTTGTAATCTACCACAACCCCACAGCCGCACGTTATCCGGATTCTCAACAACAAAAAAAAGATAATACAAAGGATTTTGAATACACCAGGATATGACGGTGTAAAATGAAACATAACAATATGTCAAACTCCCTGTAACGTGTTTCCATATGTGTTTCCTTATTGCTTCTCCGCAGGATCTTTGCGTACCGCTTTGTTTCATTTTATATTCGCTTAGAAGAAAGGGGAGACGCACATATAATCAGATTGCTACTGGTACTATTGGGGCTGGGACTCTTCGCTGGCTTCTGAGGATGGGGACGGAGCGCTTATGGGAATGCCCCGAATGCTGTGATGTCGGTTCTTAAATCAATCAATCAATCAATCAATCAATCAATCATTTTATATTCTCAGAAATAAAGTTATCCAGGGTCGCTGCATACAAAGCGTAATTCCGCCGTTTTAAACACCCCTCTAAAATACAGGGTATATTTGTAACGACTGTGCAGTGTTTGAAAATATTGCCGGTCCAAGTTTTGTATTCACCCTCTGTAAACTTCATGTAACACAAAAGGTACATTTTTTGTGTTCAGTGTTTGAAAATATTGCCGGTCCAAGTTTTGTATTCACCCTCTGTAAACTTCATGTAACATAAAAGGTAAATACAAAACTTGGACCGGCAATATTTTCAAACCCTGTACAGTCATTAAAAATACACCCTGTATGTTAAAGCTGACCATTTTACGACTTTGGGAATATGCGGCTAGACCCATATTTTTTATAGACCAAGCGGTACTTGGTGGGTTACGTAGCCGCCAGCCGCTTTTCCTTCCCAATAAAGTGCCTGGTACCTGTGTTAGGTTGGATCGTCCTGAGAGTCCAAGAACATTAAAAAAAAACAATTAATCCGCCCTTGTGCGGATCAAACTCACGACCCCTGGGCCGGGAGGGTTGCTCTTAACCATTACGCTACCGCGGCTCACAAATATATGCTAGCTTCACGTCAATGACTATATCGGCTATCTATAATGTAGTCATTATCGCATCAGTATTCGGTTCTGCCGCATCAAATATTCTACAATTTGCGGCATTTGCAAAAACTAGGGTCTGGCAAGTAACGCCCATACTCCAAACAAACTACTTTACGTGAATTGTTTTCCCGATGGGCGTCTCAATGTTTGTAAGTAGTCCGCCATCTTGTTCTTCCCTGTTGTCTTATTTCACTGTCAGCTGCACATGTTTTGTTCCGCCTCTGCCAGTCTTGTTACCATGAGGTGATAGCAGTTTGGTGAAAACTACCACCACAATCACTAACACCACTACGAATACTTAACAATGTAGTTGCGTGTCGTTTACAGGATGTCGCAGTCAACCCCAACGTTTTGGGCTGTTTGTAATTTACTGGAAAATTGTAACCTTCAATAATTTGCCATTGATTTCTGAACAACCGACGCTCATGCTATCGAAAACAACACAAGGTGGTTACAACAGTCAACCTCAACATTTATTGGCTGTTTGTGAGTTACATGACAACTTTACATTCACCAGTTTTATGTTACTTTCTGAAAGGCCTACGCCTCATGCCATCTAAATCAACGTAAAACGATCTGCTTCCAAAACAATCCGCAACTGATTTCCAAACCTCGACTCGGCATGGCGGGGAGTTGTGATACGTGTTCACTGTCCCTAAGCCACAGCGCCAGTCTACCACCACCACCACCACCACCACCACCACCACTACTACTACTACTACTACTACTACTACTACTACTACTACTACTACTACTACTACTACTACTACTACTACTATTACTACTACTACTAATGCTGCTATTACCTCTACTACTGCTGTTGTTGCTGCTACTGCTGCTGCTGCTGCTACTGCTGCTGCTGCTACTACTACTGATGATGATGATGCTACTACTACTACTACTACTACTACTACTACTACTACTACTACTACTACTACTACTACTACTACTACTACTTCTATTAATGATTCTGCTGCTGCTATTACTACTACTTCTGCTGCTGCTGCTGCTGCTGCTGCTGCTGCTGCTGCTACTACTACTACTTCTGCTGTTGCTGCTGCTACTAATACTACTACTACTACTGCTGCTGTTGCTGCTGCTGCTGCTACAAATACTACTACTAATTCTGCAACTGCTGCTGCTACAACTATGTGATGATATTTTTTTACTGCTATTACGGACTAGGTGCCCCATGTACGACCTGTAACAAAGAAACCAATTATATAATTTTCCTGTCACTATATTGAACCCACCTAACTGTCGTCATTGATCCGCCTTTCACAGAGCATCATATTCCTGGCCAAGGCCTTGTTTGACAACGTAGCAGAGGCGTCTGACGAACTTGCATTTCGCAGAGGCGAAGTCCTTATGGTTTTGGAACAGAACACTAGAGGATTAGACGGCTGGTGGCTCTGCTCACTCAGAGGGAAACAGGGAATCGCCCCTGGAAATCGTTTGAAGATTTTGTCTGGCATGGGCGAAGGTGCTGGGGGTGCGATGAAAGAGGAAACAACGACTAAGGTAGGTCTTAGTGTTGGTTTTACTTGTATATCCTTGCTTGTGGAGTGACTTTGTGCATACGTGGTTAAATTCACGGTCTGGACTGTATTATATATATATATATATATATATATATATATATATATATATATATATATATATATATATATATATATATATATATATATATATATAGTAAGTAAGTAGACACCTTGCAGTCTTGACAGACCAAAGTATGTGAGTGGAATGTGGCCAATATTCCATCACAATGTCTGGGCAGAGCTTCAGAGATCATGTGATGCCCAAACGACATGACCCCTCCCTCGGCCTAGTCTTGTGTATTCCAGAGGAATGGGTAACCAATACGTCTGGCACAAGGTAGGCTGCAGACGCTGGCGGCTCAGCGTCAATCCACCGAGACCTCACCACCACGAGCCGGTGGCGAGTTATGGCCAGACCCTGACACCCAAGGGACCCGGCTTAGAGGCGTTCAGCAATGTCCCACAGGTGAGGGCCTTGTACGAGCCCGGACCATGAGGGCGCGCACATCTGTCAATCACAAGTGTCCGGACCTGTGTAAAGCGTGCACTATCGTCAGACTCCCCACCTGACTTATAGCGGTCCCCGCGACCAGCGGGAATAGGTCCGCCATAGCTACCGCAGGAGATATTGCCTGTCTATTTGCACGCAAATCTCCCATACTTCCACTGTGCGGATCTCGCGACCAGCGAGAATAGACCCGCCGGAGATTATGCTCGTCTGCTGCGAACAAATCTCTACCGAGAGACTGAATAAGTAAAGAAACGATAAATATCTAGGCACCAACTATGACCAATGAAATATGTTGGATCTTTGATGGTATGTCTGGTAAAATAGATATGTTCTACAGTAAATATATTGGATCTTGGCTGGTATGTCTTGAAAGTAGATGTGTTCTACAATAACTATGTCGGTACAGCGTGTATGTGCGATTGGAGTCTGCGATAAGAGAGACGATAGAAAGGGAGAGGGCTGGAGACTGTCTATTATAAAGCTGTGATCTAATATGTGTGAAGACCTTAGACTTGTCTTACACATTTGTCAGCCATTATTGTTCCCTCAAACTGGCTTTCTGTTATATGTACGAATCATTTTGTAAATGAATATATCTGACGCTTTTGTACACCTGGAGTGCTCCATATGACTCTCGGATGTCAATGTGAATTATCAAGGCTAGTCTGAAGTACACCTTCTGTGTGTTTGCTTTAACTGAATCCCTCCTGTGCACCCGAGCAAAACCGGACACTTGTCCCGTGAACCGGAAGTTGTTGATAAAAGGGTAGAACTCAATCTCTTTATGTGGATATGACAGTTAACTGAGTTAACTCTTTCATTCCCATAGCATGGGGAGCAGTGGTTGGGAAGAGGGGAGGGGGAATTGGGGGTTGGTTGCGGTGGCCGCTTCAGGTTCAGAAGGTTCATGGGTGTTTTTACGCTCGCTCGCTTTGAACTCAAGCGTAATCCATACACACTATTTCGAATAGTGCTGGACTGAATTTTGTGTGTGGGTGTGGATTGGCTTTCCTTGTTAACGCTGTCCCTCGACATCAGGCGAACCCACTCCAACTTCAGAGGTACTTGTAATTTGCGTCCCCAAGTCAAGGACCAGAGGTGAACATTTTAGTGCAACTGTCCGGTGTAGGGTTTGAACCCTTTACCTCGACATCAACATACCGGATGTTTAAGAACACGCGTTCGTATAAACTCGGCCATGTTGGCCTCGTTCAGGGTTCGATCTTGGCTCAGAACTTGGGATTTCCCCAGAACCATGTGCACTTAACAATATCACTTGCCCCTTGACCTCGTGCTTAGTGTCATCGGATAACCAGCCTTCTCAGATACAGGCCGACAACAAGAGGTCCCGCGTGCAAGCTGCGCACGTTAACAATCCAACCAACAGCAGTTGTACATTGTACAGAGTAGGTCGTAAGGACTCTGCAGTGGCAAAATTGTTAGGAAAAAAAACTTCTTTGATGGAGTCTGCCTAGAGATCGCAAACCTGCAGCCAATGCTCGCTGATGTCGGACACACTTCTAGGTTACGATAAGGTGCGATACACTTCCCTCCAAAGAGAAACAAAGAAGGAGGAGATGAATGTTCAATCAATGTCGTTGCAAGTGCCCAATGGGAGACAGTAAGCACAGTGGGGGAAAACACGAGTCTGCGATTTTCATGTATAACACGAGAGTACTACAAGGTTGTATAGAACCTGATCTATTGCAATGTAAGCGAAGAGATTAGGAAGATCTTGAGGGCAGTAGAGATGTGATTGGTTCGCGACAAATGTTGCGAATACCTTGTATTGCCAGAGTAATGAACAACGATTGCATGGAAGAAGCTAATGAAGTTAGAACATAATACACTACTATACGAAAGAAACAAACATTGTGTTTCGATCATATAATCGGAAGATATTCATTGGAAAACATCATGGCGGCTGGAAAGCTCAGCACCAGAAGAGACAGAGACAGACTGAGAGAATTTATGCTTGATGCTCTAAGACAATGGTTCTCAACCTTTTTTTTTTTTGGCATATGCATCCCCTCACCATATGTTCAGAATGTCATCCCCCCCCCCCTTTCGTATTTCCTCCATATAAAGATATAATAAGAATCCCCCCCCCCGCCCCTACACAGTATACGTAAAAATGGCAGCTAAATTTAATAATACATACTAGAACAAGTCTAGACGTCTACTTAAACTGTGATTTGCAGGTCTACTTACGTTATTAAACGAATTTCAGAAGGGCGAGAAGTACAGAACCGTAAAGTATGGAGGGAAAAATAATGTCAAGTAATTGGTTCTTGTATTAACACGATCTTGAAATAATCTTAATCCTCCCCCCCCCCCTTCCGGAAACCCTAAAGGAGGGAGGAGGAATTCCCCACCGGTTGAGAACCACTGCTCTAAGACAATGACATAGAGGAATAGCATCAACAGAGTTTATGCAGAACACCAAGACTGAGATCTGTGGAGCGATTTTAACATTTAGGCCACTTTTCAAGCCATACGACCGTGATGGTGTATTACTTTCAAAGAAACAGCACAAGCTGTGCTGCATGTTAAAATATCTAGCCAGATTTCGTCTGTATTGTCAAACCAAATATAAAATGCGTAACACCACACCAAATGCTGCTTGACTCATGGAAACAGCTGATCAGATATGGTACGCTGCTTGGGGCAGAAAGGGATAAGAGGAAACCACCGCATTATTCCCACAGAAATAAGAATTCTGTTAATTTTTCTATAACGTTTAAGTTCAAATGGTTCGGTTTTCTTCTTTAGCTATTGCGAAATGGTCCTTGACTCACATAACTTTTTTTTTCCCAAACTGTTATTATCATTTTTTTGCTGATATTTTGCAATACGTTCTTAACTGATTCGGTGCCAAACAAAACAAGTAGGTGCACAATCAAATGAACAAAGATTATAATGTCAGCATTTCAATGAGCATTGAAATTGCGGAAGATACCGCAAAACGAAACAAATAACACGATGACCCTAGTATGGCGATATACTGTCCTTCTGTCCAAATGGAAAGTCACATTTGGTGATATACGATCCTTCAGCGCTGATATAGTTAACACTGTGTAACTTTTTCGTGGATATGGCCATTCTGTACCTGACGTCTTCCTCCTAATGGTAGCCTTTGATGTTCATTATGAAGTCAAGGTATTCGCAGTGTGTCACATTTTAGATTTCTTCCTTGTCGACTGTAATTTTTAGTACTTTTTTGTCCACGTCCATTAAAGAAAACAGTTCAGAAACAGATGTGATCTTCGCTGTGCCCTTTGACAGACAGGATTAATTCTTCTAATCCCTTAGCACTGCTCAGAGCAGGGTCGTGCCATCTGCAAACTCAACGGGTAACGTTATCAATAATATACGTACATCAGCCGTCTTTATGTTCTCAAAGAATTATCTTTTACCAATTTAATGAGACTGGGTCGACCCCGGAACCGCGTGGGTCGAGAAAATGCAACTTTGCCATTACTTGGGATCGAATCAGCACGGGCGATAGTATACCTCGCCGCGAAATAAAATATTTTAGCAACAAAGCCATCTTTTTAGTTTTTTGTATTATGGTTGTTAATGCGGAATTGAATTAGTCCTAATGGTTATGCTCACGAAGCAACCAGTCATAGAAGACATCATAGAAGCGACGTCGTGAAACTCGTGCCACGCCCATAAACGCTCTATCTTCCACGGCAGAATTGATAGTGCGGATGCTAACTACCCCCATCGGACTCTTATTGAATACACATCTAAATTGTCCGCGCAATCGATATATAGCACTAGTTCCAGTGTGTAACTTTCTTTGGTCTTTACATTATTGTCTTATTGTATGCTGCGCTGCTTCATTACACTGAAGTCATTCTCTGATCGCTCGCACTGTTTGAGATTTTTTTTCATTTAACAATTGCTCAATGAAAGCGCTCTCAAACAAGCAATCAATCATTTGCCGTCTTCACAATGATGGTTGGCTGCGGTGGATCTCCAACACTCTCTGTCGTCTTATACGCACTGACAGATCTGTTCGTTCACCTTTTGATATTAACTTTTTCGCTTTTATCGCTGCCTACCTTTACTAACCACCCATGCTATGATCTAACGGCCAAGTACTCCCACTTGTCCAGAAGAACTATCCATGAAAGTTTCCTTTCGTTACGTTCACTAAAGGCACCATCTTGAGCCACGACCTTTCATTTTTGACCTTCTGCATCATTGACATTGAGTCGGATAGTGCAGCGTCCTTGGCATAATTAGTGCATGCGAGGTTAAGTGTCTTAGAATGTTTGACTTGAGAATAGTCATGTCATACGCGGCACATAGCTGAGTCAATATTTCACTCAATAATATGTTAATTATATCACCAGTGATGACTACGGTGTTCCGTAAGAAAGTAATTTTAAGCCAGTTAAGAAAGCCAATCAATCAAGCACGATAGGAGAGGAGATACTATTTTGTTGCGCTATTATTGCATTGCATGACAGGAGATAAATCTGTTGCGATGATAGTCACTATTCTCTCCCCCTCCTCCCAAATCGATCAGTGTTGCCAACTGATGCGTATAATTTACTTAAGCTGCACGATGGTTATTGAGCAGAAAGGAGGGGAATATATAAGGTGACAAAGAAACTACGAGAGAAATCTGCCTTGGCGGAGACACAATCTCATTATCCTGCCATTGTTGATGACTACAAATGGGCCACAATTACAAGTGTGATTGCCTAATGAGTTCTCCAGATCCTTGAATGAGTCATAGTATAGTCAAGTCAAGAACCCTTCCACACGCCCTCGGGCGCCCTGGCTAAATGGTGCTAGCTCCATATTTGTCACAGACCACTCGGCACTCCATGGGGGTAGTGGTCTATGTAGGCAGCCTTGATTTCACAGGGCCTAAATGTGTGTGTGTGTGTGTGTGTGTGTGTGTGTGTGTGAGAGAGAGAGAGAGAGAGAGAGAGAGAGAGAGAGAGAGAGAGAGAGAGAGAGAGAGAGAGATTGAAATTGTATTGAGGTGTAGCTCTTATTTTTCTGTTTTGCACGCAACGAAGGAAGAATTTATTTTTTTTTTTTTGGGGGGGGGAGGGGGGCGGATTGGTCGTCATGAAGGTCATATCTGTAAGTGTAAGAGATGCGTGTGCACCTACTATATTATGCTATTCTACGCTATCATATATTATATTATACTATACTACGCTACATTACATTACACTACACTATACCACAAAATACTACAAATTAATATATTATACTATGCTATACTGCACTGAGCCGGTCTCTCTGGCTGTGGGGTTACAACACTTTCTCTCTGTAATCCCGTTTATCACGCAGAGTCTCGCAGCGGAGCGAGAACTGAGGTGGTTCGACCCCCGCTCGTGACTTGCGGATACTGAGCCGGCCGCTCAGAAAGCAATGGCAAACTACTGAGCGTAATCTTGCCAAGAGATCAACAGACAGCTGAAAGATGCTGCTGTTGACAGCTAAGTCCTGTAAAAGGATACGCAAAACATTTTTACATACTGCACTGGACTGGAGTGTACTGTACTTGACTGCACTATACTATACTATACTATACTATACTATACTATACTATACTATACTATACTATACTATCCTATACTATACTATACTATGATGCACTACAATATTTTTTAACCCGCCTTGAGTCCATGGCTGCTCTGACAATTAGCTGGTACCAATTGTTCTTTCAGTCTGGCAAAACCCGGGGCTATGTGGTGGAGAAAATCATCCCACATTAGATATATTCCCTCGACCAGTTAGCCGCCAAGCATGTGATCTAGCAAACATGCTGCCACGACTTTGCAACAACAACAACAAAAATGTGTCGGATGTCCGCCTCTGATGGTGGCAAGATTATTTTTTTTTTTTTGGTTTGGCGGTCATCCCAGACTAGCTGGTTCCCCGCCTCCCCCTGTTTTTTTGGCGTGGACCTTTAGTCCCACTGTGAGCTATTGCCCACAGTGGTCCACCGGGCCCACATTTAAAGTGATGCTTATGTGAGGTGGTTTGGATCCCCGGCCCCCGACCAGACCAGGCGCACTACTTCTGGGGGCAGCAAATGCGTCTGATCTTAGCCGAAGGGCCGAGAACGATCATCCCGACCTCCGACCAGCCCAAGCGCACTACTGGAGGGGGGTCAGCAAATGCACTTGACCTTAGCCAGAAGGCCGAGAAGCGATGGCCCTGGCAAGATACTACACTGTGATCTTAGCCAGCAAACAACAATAATCGATTTCAGAAAAGAAAGAAAGAAAGAAAACATTGCTTGAAAGGGGGAGAAAAATAAGCAGTAATAAAAAATTAAGTTACGTTACTGCCAGTGAGTTAGAAGAACATTAATGATAGTTAATCTTTTCTTGTTTCATTGAACCATCAACACAAACTACAACTGCTGTCGGAGAATAAAAGCGATAATTAAAAGTGATGGAACATGGAAACCTCGAATCAGGGAATTCTCAATTAGCCACCAAATTGTGAAATATAGTTTTCGTAACAACAAAATTACTTCCCTTTGTTGAAACCCTGGCCACTGAATTACTTCCCTTTACGTCAACCATTGCGACCTAATTACTTCCATGACGTAAAGAAGAGAAAACAAAGCAAATGCAGCTAAGCAGCCGCGCGGTTTCTCAGGTGTAGTGGTCGCAGAAATCCCCGTGTGTCACGCTGGGCGTGTTTGCTGCAGACTGCCGTGATGTAGCGACTAAACCGGTAGTTAACTACGGGGAGGACTAGACTGCCACTGCTACTTCCTATGGTTACGTGTCAGCGAAGAACAAGGATAACGTGTTATTAGGGGAAGATTAAGGGATGACAAACAGGCAACTGATCCTTGGGGGTAGAAGAGTATTGTGCATGCCTATTTTTTAACTCAAACGTATTCCATAAACACTGCTTCTAGTAGTGCTGTACTGAATGTTGCTTGTGATTAGCTTTCCCTATTAACAGTGTCCCTCGCCATCAGGCGAACCCACTCCGACATCAGAGGTACTTGTAATTTATGTCCCCAAGTCAAGGACGATAGGTCAACAATTAGTCCAACTGCCTGGTTTAGAGGCATCAGAACACCGGATGTTTAAGAACACGAGTTCTTATAAACGAGGAGTTAACATAGTGTAGCCAGCAAGCCACGCAAAACTATGTAGTCTACAATTCTCTTGGGTAGTGACATCAGACATCTTAACCCACTAGGATAAGAGCGAGAAACAGGAGGTTCCATGTGCAAGTTAAAAATCTCACGGCAGTTGGAAATAGGAAAGAGCAGGACTTTTGGCTGCTGCCTTGGTAAAATCGTTAGGAACGAAAACAATCACACGGGTAGATGGAGCCTATTACCTGGAAACCACGTTCTGCTACCTGGGGGACCGGGGGGGGGCTGAGTGGTCTCGAGGTATGGTGTCCGCCTCGAGTACTGGAGGTCCCGGGTTCAAGCCCAGGTGAAGGCCGGGATGTTTTCACGTGGTCTTCTAGTAGCAAAATTTCCCCTGGTCTCTGTGTAGTGAGATCGGACGCCCGTGTGTATTGTTGCGCACGTAAAAAATCATTTGGCAGTTGTAAATCGTAAAAGAGTAACCAACGGCGCTTCCCGGGAACAATTTCGAGTTAAAAATCTACCCAAAGTATTTCAGGATTCTCGCCGGTGCTACGGAGTTCGTGCACTAAGCTGATATTCTGCGGACTCAGGCTTGAGTTAGGAGTAGAACGGAGCACTTATGGGTTACACCCGTGTGCCGTGATGTTGATCAATCGACTGAACTAAACTAAACTAAACTAAACTACCTGGAATGGAATCTGTCTAGGAGATCAAACCTGACACACATGCAAGCCGAAGTCGGACACAATGACCTTTCAGGGGCTGACTCACTTGTCTCGAAAGTGGACAGAGGAAGGAAGAAGAAGTCTACAATTCAAAGTTTTCACAAGTGTCAAAGTACGAAGTGGCTTCTTCAGTAGGTGTCTGTTGTTTATTGTATATGTAATTTTTTTTCTGCCCTTGCTCGCTCGCTCGCTCGCTCACTTTGAACTCAAGCGTAGTCCATACACACTATTTATATTAGTGCTGGACTGAATGTTGCGTGTGGAATCGCTTTCCCCATTAACAATGTCCCTCGCCATGAGGCGAACCCACTCCGACTTCAGAGGTACTTGTAATTTACGTCCTCAAGTCAAGGACGACAGGTCAACTTTTTATCCAACTGACCGGTGTAGGAGTTGACCTGCTTACCTGTGCTGATAAATAAGATTTGCGCTGTGGGTTTTGGAGGCAGCGACTTTTGGAAGCAGCAAGCCTAAAAATGACAGTTAAATTCATACAAGAGACACCGTCGCAGTTATAGACATATTTCAAGCAAACGAAAGAAGAAGATCATGAGTATCAGGAAATGTCTTGAGAAGCAAAGGCGGTCGGTGTAATATTGACCACATAAGCCATCGAGCGTCGTCTGGTCTGTAAAAGTAATTGTTTAGCACAGTGGTTCTCAACCGGCGGGGAATTCCCCCCTTCCCAGGGGGAGGGGGGAATTAAGATTATTTCAAGATCGCGTTAATACAAGAGCCGATTACTTTATATTGTTTTTCCATCCATGCTTTACGGTTCTGTACTTCTCACCCTTCGGAAATTCGTTTTATAACGTAAGTAGACCCCCAAATTACGATTTATGTAGACTTCTAGACTTGTTCTAGTATGTGTTATTAAATTTATCGTCCATTTTTACGTATACTATGTGGGGGGGGGGGGGGGGGGGTTATGGGGAGGAATTACGAAAGGGGGGGGGGTGGATGACATTCTGAACATATGATGAAGGGGTGCATGGGCCGAAAAAGGTTGAGAACCACTGGTTTAGCAGAATATGTCTGATACTCGTGCCACAAAACGCTCTGGAAAGTTAAATGTGGTCGGTGTGCTACTGACCTCATTACACAAAAATATCAATTGGGGAACCCTTTGAGGTCACTCAGACAGTTCATAAATAAACACACATAGTATTGTTTGTCGCTCATAGAAGTAGAAGAAGAAAGTAGAGACTAGAGGACGCACCAGACAACATAAATATTGAAAGCTGTAGTTACCGATCTGGATTCGAACCTGTCACCTCCAAATGATCACTGTCGGTAACTATAGCTTTCAATTTTTATGTTGTCTCGAGTCTCTACGTGGACAATGCGGAAACAAGCTGAAAAACATCTAATGGCGGTGGAAATGTGGTTTCGGGGAAAAATGCAAAGAACACCATGGACAGACAGAAAAAAAAAAACCTATGGCCAAGTACTACAAGAAACAGATTACACCCGTAAACTGGTTAGAGAAATTAGACGTAGACAGTTATAATATTTTTGGACAGTTATGAGAAGAAATAAATTGGAGAACTTGGTGACAACTGCCAAGAGAACACGGGGAGGGCAGATGAGTAAATATCTGGGTGGTTTGGCCATGTGGTATGGTCAGACAAGAACGCAGAGCTGATCCATGACTGGTAATCGTGTGAGATGGCGAAACATGACCGCCCATCGGCACGGCACATGATGATGGGTCTCTACTTCCCGCTTCTACTTCCATGAACGCCAAATAATACATGTGTGTTTATGTACGTACTGGCCACATCACTCATCACTTGCCGGCTGGTCTAAACATGTGGGCTTATTACCACATCCCTAATACGCCCTATGGTGTGGAAACGGGAAGGCTCCATGGCCGCGGAATTTAATGCGCTTGCGCTGGAACTTCCGGTGCTCTTGTGACATGGGTAGGAGGTTCAACCCCTACACCTGTCCTTTGGTCTTCAGCGTTAAATTTCCGTTCAGAAAGCAATGGCAAACTACTGAATGTTAAAGTTGTCCAGAAAGTAAACCTGGAGTTGATCGTAACATCCTAGCAAAGAACATACGGTGTTACTTATCTCTGTCTAGAATTCTCTGCTCTGGTGGCAAACGCACAAACGTAAACCCGCCTAATAAATCAACTTGGGGTTGGGGGTTGATCGCCACGTCCTGCAGGGGACGTGCACCATGTTCCTGGGCTTACCATAGCTATCTGGACGAGTGGCTTCGGGTGTGCTCATCTGCCAGCTTTGTGGCCTCTAACACCCTTCCTCCCCAGCCATACACACATATATACACACATACACACCCACCCACCCCCTCACACAAAAACACACACAGACACACAGACACAAGCACACACACGGAACATATATAACTCCCGACCTGGCCACAATTACTATTCCCCAATCAGAAGCCGTCATCCTTTCAGCCGGGCAGTGCTTGCGTCACGTTTCAAACAGTTTTCGAACAAACGCTTACTTGTGCGATGTTACAGTTTAACTCTGTCATGTCCCACGCTGTTACTACACGAAACACAGCATGGGGCTGCGGATTTATACCCTAGCATCCTACTGCCTCCTTAGTGAGCTTTGCTCTTCTGTTTCACCCGCCAACCATTCCCCAAGCGAGTGTTTAGCAGGTCTGGCCTGTCTGTTCTTTGTTCTTTGTTCTCCCATGGTTCTTGTCCTGTTCTATCACGTTGTTTTGTGTCGTGGCTTTCTGCGCTGTTTGAGTCCTTCATTAATGGCCATTGCTTTGTGTGTGGGTGAATGTGGGTGTCTGCGCATGTAAGGTAGGCTGGTTGTTTATTACCCGGAGCACACTTTCTCATAAATGCATATGCACGCTGCTGATATCTCATGTCACTTGCATACACACTAACACGCGTATATTCCTACACCCGTACACACATAATCACACTCTCAAAATACACGTAAACACACTTCCATCTAACATAAACACACTCTTACATAAACACAAACACACTTTGATATACACATAAACACACTCATTTACGCAATTTTTTTTTTAGCATATCTTTTACAGGACTTAGCTGTCAACACCAGCATCTTTCAGCTGTCTGTTGATCTCTTGGCAAGATTACGCTCAGTAGTTTGCCATTGCTTTCTGAGCGGCCGGCTCACATATCCCGTAAGTTACCGATGCGATTCGAACCACTGCTGATTTGAACCGTCATCACGTTACCGACGAGAGTATACGAGATTACGGAGAAAAGTCATAACCTCTAAGCCACGGAGCCGGCTCATAAAGCATATACGCATAGACACACTCATATACACATGAACACACTCTCACATACACATAAACACATCCCCACATACACATAAACACATCCCCACATACACATAAACACTGACATATACAGATAAACAGTGTCATATATTCACAAATACACTCTCATATACAAATACAAGATCTATCATTCACACATACACTCTAGTATACTCACACATTCACATATACACTCTAGTATACTCACACTCATAAATATACACTCTGTCACACACACACACACACACACACACACACACACACACACACAACTGAGCGTGCACCCTCTCATAAACACATGCAGTAGATATCGGGATCCCTCAATGTGGAGTCAAACACTGGCCGTTACGGTGATTAAACCAGCAAATTAAACAGCTGATGTTCCTCATCCCTTGTCTCTCTCTCTCTCTCTCTCTCTCTCTCTCTCTCTCTCTCTCTCTCTCTCTCTTTCTTTCTTTCTTTCTCTCTCTCTCTCTCTCTTCTCTCTCTCTCTCTCTCTCTCTCTCTCTCTCTCTCTCTCTCTCTCTCTCTCCCTGCCTACCTGCCTACCTACAAGGAATCAGATTTATGTCTCTCTTCGTCTTCTCCCTACCATTGACCTGTCCGACATGGGTGACCATACCAGTAAGCTGCGCTACCGTCGGTATAGCTCTTGGGGTATTGGAACACTCAAATCCCTCTAACATTGTGCGAGGGAGACACGACAAAGGGATCTCTCATATTTCTATATGCTTCTTCTCCTCTTTCATCCCCGCTCACTTTCTCTCTTCCTCCCCTCACTTTCTCTCTTTCCCCACCCCCTCTCATCTCGTCACATATCTCTCCTCCTCCTCTCTTATCCCCTCTCACTTTCTCTCTTCTTCCCCTCTCTCTCTCACTCTCTCTCTCTCTGTCTCTCTCTCACTCTCTCTCATCCCCTCTCACTTTCTCTCGTCCTCCCACCCCCTCTCATCTCATCACATTTCTCTCCTCTTCCTCTCTTATCCCCTCTCACTCTCTCTCTCTCTCTCTCTCTCTCTCTCTCTCTCTCTCTCTCTCATCTCCTATCACTTTGTCTCTTCCCCCTCTCACCCTCTCATTTTTTCTCCTCCTCCTCTCTCGACCCCTCTTACTTTCTCTCGTTCTCCCCTCTCTCATCCTCCCCTTACTTTCTCTTATCCTCCTCCTGTCGCATCCCCTCTCACATTCTCTCTTCCTACTTTCTCTTTATCTCTCTCTCTCTCTCTCTCTCTCTCTCTCTCTCTCGCTCTCTCTCTCTCTCTCTCTCTCGCTCTTTCACCCCTCTTACTTTCTCTCTTCCTCCTCTCTCTCTCACATCCCCGCTCACGTTATCTCTTCCTTCTCTCTCTCCCTCTCTCTCTCTCTCGCTCTCTCTCTCGCTCTCGCTCTTTCACCCCTCTTACTTTCTCTCTTCCTCCTCTCTCTCTCACATCCCCGCTCACTTTCTCTCTTCCTCCTCTCTCTCTCTCTCTCTCTCTCTCTCTCTCTCTCTCTCTCTCTCTCTCATCCCCGCTCACTTTCTCCCTTCCTCCTCTCTATCTCTCATCCCCTCCCACTCTCTCCCCTCTCTGCCCGAGCTGGCACTGTTGAATAAAAACAGCCCTTTTACACGCGTGTTGTGTATATGGTGCTAGCCCCACTTTGTGTACACCAATCGACGTGGGAAAGGTGATGTGGAGGAGGAGGAGGAGAAGAAGAAGAAGAAGAAGAAGAAGAAGAAGAAGAAGAGGATGGGGTGGGGGAGGAGGAAGGGAAGCAGACTCTAACAAAGACCATCTGAACACAGATAACTTAGCCGCTAGGCGGACGTATCATGGTGCAGCAAGAATGCAGAATCAGACCATCTCACCATGTACCGTCTCTGAGGTGGAGTTAATGCCGAGCAAGACTTCTCTTCACCTCCACGTGAAGCAGCCGATGCTTTATTGGTCTGGCTAACCACTGGAGGAAGAAGAACAAACGAGCGAACGAACGAACCTTATTTTCAAAGGGTCAACAATTTGTGTATGGAAGTCCTTCTGATATTCGGCCATTGGAACAACTCATCGTTTGCACATAAATTAAAATGTTCCAGCTATCTGGCGCAGTCGATGATAAAAAGAAAAACTGTCATTGAATAGGTTAATTTACCAACTCTCCGGGACAGAGGCACTAACATTAAAAATAATGTTATCAAATATTCGGGTAAATTTAAAGTTATATCTAAGTAAAGTAACGGGCCCTTTGACACACCTAAAAGCATTCATTCATTCATTCTTTAGCATGTCCTTTGCAGAACCTCGCTCCCATAGCAACCTTCCGGAAAACTTTTCGTATGGATGCATTTGTTCTTTTCTGTATTAAAGATATTCTTAGAACGCGTATATAACATTATTATTGAAAGGCATTTATGCTCTGTTTAGCTTGTTTAGTAAGTGTCCCGGCATATTGTTAGCAAATGGACACTACAGAAGTGACATGGTCATCACATCGGCTGCCTTTGCTTCTCAAGACATATTGTGGTAGCCACTTTAAGCTGGATCTACGAGGGAGCCGATGCCAATTTTTAAAATACACCATTATGCGAATTCGAAACCAGGATAACGGGGCGGCAGGCAAACGTCAAAAGTTATCTGATAACTAAATAAACTACAGCCGAACGTTGTGTGACAATGTCGTAAAACCACCGGAAACATCGAAAGCCGGCCATGTTCTAGAGAAGTCATGGCGCCTGATCTCGCGCACGCGCATTAACCATTTCTAAACATGAACGCTGCACGTGCATATGTCCAAGCACGTGCGTACGTCCAGGCACATGGATTTAGAGACATTTGATTTTATTCGGAAACTATGTCGACCTGACATTGAATGTCGTTCAACCCAGGTCATCGACAGCTTGTCCAGGAATCAATGAGTTATGTTTTCCTACAGGCCTCACACACGAAATCTCACATGCAGGATAAACTAAACACATTGGACGGGGAGGTCACAGTAATTATGTTTAAAAATACACTTGGGTAAGACATAGATAATGAGAATAAATCTTTAACCGACTCACCGGTAACTATAACTGTAATGTTTTCTGTGTCAGACAGTTGGCACATCAATCATAGTTATTACACTCAGTGATGTTTTATAATCTTCTGTCTCAGACAGTTGGCACACGAATCATAGTTATTATACTCAGTGATATTTTACAAGCTTCTGTCTCAGACAGTTGATACATTAATGACATTTTAAACTACTTATTGATAATTATTACTTTATGATCTTCTTTCTCAGACAGCTGACACATTATTGACATATTAAGCTTACTCAATGATAGATATTACTTTAGCACATTCTATCTCAGACAGTTGATACATTATTGACACATTAAGCATTAAGCTGTTCAATGATAGCTATTACTTTATCATCCTGTCTCAGACATTTGGTACTTTAACCTACTCAGTAATAGTTATTACTTTATCATCATCTGTCAGAGACTTTTGGTATATTATCTTTACGGACTATCAGATTTCTTGTATCTGTCGCGAAGCTGCCTGCTTATCTCTGAGTGACGCTTTCAGCATACGGCACTACGGAAAGATACCCGAGCAATAAGTGATTGAACCCTGTGTAATTAAGTCGATTTCCTGCTTTGCCTTTAACTGATTGATAGTCTGCTGGTTTAGACAGTTGGTTCAAACTGTAATCTGCTGCCTATAGTACCTTGCGGTGTAGGACAAGGGGTCTTGAGCCTGAGGAATTAAGGCCGCCTGGCTAGTGCAGTCACCGCGAACTGAGCAGGTTAGGGTTTTCTATTTGCCTCCGACAAAACCAAATTTCACATCTTACCGAGGATTCGAACCCTGGTATTTTGTTTGGCTCTGAATATGTTAAGGTCCAGTATCCACTATTGTGTTGGTCAATCACTGCTTCTTCTTCCATGAACTGTGTCTTCCTGTTCGAAACACATCTGCGGGCGATTTGGAAGCAGGCCGCCTTGCGTTGTTTAAAAAAAAAAAATTGTATGGATGCTGGTCGTTCAGAAAGCAGTGGCAAACTGAATGTAAACTTGCCAAGAGTAAAATAACAGACTGGTGTTGACTGCGACGTCCTGTAAAAGGATGTGCAACTAACTTAACTTAATATAAACGTAGTATAGGGTTTCAGGGAGCACGGGTAGCGCAGTGGCTGGCATGCTTGTCTGCCGGTCCGGTTGTCATGAGTTCGAATTCCCATAGAGACGGGGGGGGGGGGGGGAATGGGACCAGAAATGTTCAGGAAAGTAAAGGCTGGCAGTTTAATATTGCCCACATCACCCATCAAGTGCGGTAGGATACTGTAGTAATGATGTCGTATGGCAGTAAGATACCGTACGAGCCAAATCGTAACTATTTTAAGTTCTGAAGCATCGAAATCACACATACATTATAACCAAGGCTGAAAAAGTAGGTCGAACGAGGTGAAAACGCTTTTTCTTTTTTCTACATATCGGATCGAAATCAATAAGTTTTCGTAAGATATCGAAAAGCAGAATGCTTTGCAACAACAGCAGAAACAACAACGCGCAACAGCAATGTTAATAATAATTATAAAGTAATAACAAAGCACCTTTGACAAACATTCAGCAGGAAATACGTCAGTTACATTCTATTCGACAGTGTCACCAAGTACGTTCGTTGTTGTCTCTGAGTCCGAAACGTTAAGTAAACAGCGGACAGGATTTGTACCGCGCCACCTTTATGACTAACGGGGGTACAATGTCGTCTGCCCGGGCAGTACAGAATACCGTGACACGCATCACAGAGCGTCGTGACATTTACCTGTACAGATAAGATAAGGTGATTTCAGGTAGCCACCTAACGGATACTGTTGCAGGGGTGTGATGCGGTAGTCGGCGTTGACTTACGCAAGATTATGGCATTATGAGGTGATGTAACCACTTCACTTTCTACCTCATTTGCGAGTTTATGGATAGGAAGAGAGTTCCTCAACAGTCCGTGTGCAGATGATACTTCAGTACTAGGTCGCGAAGAAAGTCTCTCTTCATCATAAGAAAACTGATGTTGGTGTGTCTAGTATCTATATATATATAATATGCAATGTCTGTCTCTCTGTATGTCTGTATGTATGTGATTTATGCGTTCGCGAACGGTCCATCCGATTCAGATCAAATTTTCTACACGTGTTCTTATTATTCCCGTGTAGCAAACTGTCATAGTTTGTTAGTTTACAAACAGCTATTTACGTAATAAAATTTAATTTCGTAATTTACATTATAATTTATATATAGCGAGGGGACTTAACTTAAGAAAAGTTATATCAAGGGACATAACTTTTAGTAGCATTGCAATATATTTTATATATAATTGTTGCATTGTTATCAAAGCTTTATAAACTGTTTGTCTACAGTTATTTACAGGCATATGCGTTATAATATATAATGATAAAATCTTTAAGGCATTTTTAAAGTTTTCATAAAAATAATGCATCTATTTTAAATACGTGAAAATGTTCTAACTCATCTTTTTATTTCTCTTCGACATCTATACAGTCATCCCAGAATTTATTGGGTTTTTGTGGTATCTTGGTAAGTTTGCGTTCAGTAGTTTCAGATTGCCCTATTTAGTTATTGGGATGAAGATTGTTGCCATATTTCCGGGAACGGGAACGGGAGCTTATATGACTACTAATATGAATTAAATGAGACGCTCCCCACCAGGGACTGGGCGAAGCAGGGCCGGGTCGTCTTTTTTTGGGAACGGGAACGGGAGCAGGGACCGAATATGAATTAAATGAGACGCTCCGCGGCAGGAACTGGGCGAAGCCGGGCCGGGCTTCTTTTTTGAGAACGGGAAAAGGAGCAGGGGCCGAATATGAATTAAACGAGACGCTCCCCGCTAGGGGCTGGGCGAAGCCGAGGCGGATCGTCTTTTTTGGGAACGGGAACGGGAGCAGGGGCCGAATATGAATTAAATGGGATGCTCCCTGCCAGGAGCTGGGCGAAGCAGGGCCGGGTCGTCTAGTACATTATAAATTGATCCACGGATAACAATTCTCGCGGGTTCTTCTTTTTCTTTCGGGTTTCCGAAAGCAATTGCAAGCTTTTAAACGCCTACTTGCCACTCCAAAAAAACAATCCAAAAAAAACAACAACTGTCAAACTGTCATCTACTGCTTATAGTACCTTGCGGTGTATGGCAGGGGGTTCTTGAGCCTGAGGAATTCAGGCCGCCTGGCTAGTGTAGTCACCGCGAGTTGTGCAGGTTAGGATTTTCTTTTTGCCCCGGACAGAAAAATATCCTGAAAGCCTAGGCAACTAACTTTTTTCATATAACTCCGGTCTATAATCAGCTTACATGAAGACAGCTTGTCTTTTGCCATCTGTCAAGTTAACGTTCTGCCTTTAGCTTGTTGTTGTGTTGTTATTGTTGTTGTTGTTGTTGTTGTTGTTGTTGTGTGTTGGTGGTGGTGGTGGTGATGCTGCTGTTGTTGTTTTTTGTGTTGATTGTGATAGTTAGTCATTAGTTAGTCGCGGTTCCAACCTCACAGCAACGGGTTGTCCCCATTAAGCTCCGTTCCTGTTGTGCCAGTGAATATCACACAAAATGCTCATCACTTCCCCATGTGGCCGGCTTCCTGGCCTAGAGGTTAGCGACTTTTCTCCGTAATCTCGTATACTCTCGTAAGTAACGTGACGACGGTGAGAATCAGCAGTGATTCGAATCGCGTCGGTAACTTACGGGGTATGTGAGCCGGCCGCTCAGAAAGCAATGGTAAACTACTGAGCGTAATCTTGCCAAGAAATCAACAATCAGCTGAAAGATGCTGATGTTGACAGCGATGTCCTGTAAACGATATGCAAACATTTTAATTTTAAATCCCATGTGAAAAGTGGAACTGACAGGAGTCTCGGCAAGCCAATAGCCCGCACAGGTACACTGTGCATAATGCCGCCGCCAGAATGCCAACACAAAAGTCCTCCACGAAAAATACAGTTCATCGTCGATGGAATCGGCAGTCACCAGAAATACTTCATTGCCCCGGGTTTGATCCCACAAGGCTCGGTCTCTTTCTGCAGGACGACTCGCCGAAAGCGCCGCACAAAGCACGAACTCCGTAGCTCCAGCGCGACTTCCAGGAGTCTCCTGAAAAATGTACTCGTGAACCGAAAAGGCAGTATGATGATGATAGTGTTGTTGTTGTTGTTGTTTTAAATTGAAAGAAAACAAAAAACGATTTCCATCAGTGCATTGATAAAATGGCGACACAGTGGAGAATCTTCCCGGCGGGCCGTAATGGGAGCGACAGTCGGCAAAGAGTCTGTTACAAGAAGGTGATATTTAGTGCATATTTTAACGGTTGAAAATATCATCCTTTAACTGATTAAATGCCATAGGATGACTAATCGCCGGAAGCGAGTTCCCGTATCTGCCATGGGTTTATATGGTCAAAATGTTGTCTGCTAACATATTAACACCGTTTAAGTCATAACTGTTACACGCTCCCACTTCCCATTTCCCGCCATCCATTTTTGTTTGATCCAGACCTACTTTTTTTTGGCACTGAATCTATTGATGGATTTCATAACCCGCTGGCGTCAAGTCGGGTGTGTCGGCCGAAAGGTTCACATATCGCAGCCCTGTTGTAAACAGACAAAACACAATTATGTCTAAAACAACATTCCGGACGAACGCAGAAAATGAAGAAGAAGATAACCCGCTGACTATCACGTTATGTAGCCACTGCTGTCATTTTCCGTTAACGTGAATTCCTTTTATTTGACATCAAATTTCCTGAGTCGCTAGAATCTCAACGGTCCTTCCCACAGGCTTCACGTTGCTAATTCCTCTATACCACCTTAATCCTACAATTCTAAACAAGCGGCTGTATAAGAAAAGGTGAGAGTATATCACGTATTGGTTATAGTCTTTAGACTTTTCCTTCTCATCGCGTGGTAATACCCAATTTAAGCACTCGCCACATGGGGGTTTCATATTACTTATTTTCTTCTTTAAAGTTTGGGTGACGTGGTAATTTGAGTGTGGGTAGCTGCAGTGCGTTGACACTCCCCCACATGCGTGTGGGAATGGCTAAACACACACTGACTGTTGTACCAGGGTTTTTATTGCAGTAATGTTCTTTAGAATAGGCTTGTGAACATGCTACTCCTTTGTGGACTTAACCTGAAGAACTACACAACCTGGAGAATGACTTCGTTGATAAGGCTGTTTTGCAAATATCATTGTGCCTGCTGTGTTTCCTTTTCACGTTGAGTGTTTTTCTTTAGGTTTGTATTTGGCTGGATGTGAATGTTTGGGTTGGCTGGTTGGTTGGTTGGTCGTGAATCCATTGACTGATTGTGAACCCTTTTGTTTGGTTGTGAATCCTTTCGTTGGTTATGAATCCTTTCGTCGGTTGTGAATCCTTTGATTGACTGTGTATCCTTTGGTTGGTTGGTAAGGTTGCTTGTAAATCCTTTAGTTGGTTAATTTTGAATTCTTTGGTTGGTTGTGAATTCTTTAGTTGAATTATTTGGTTGATCATAAATCCTTTGGTTAGTTGTGAATCTTTTGGTTGACCGTGAATCCTTTAGATGGTTGTGAATCCCTTATTTGGTTGGTTGTAAATCCTTTTGTTGGTCGGCTGCTTGGTTGGTTGGATGTTAATCCTTTGGATATTTGGTTGTGAATACATTGGTTAGTTGTATGTGAATTTATTGTTTGGTTAGTTGTGAATCCTCGCTTTAGTTTCTTGTGAATGGTTTGGTTGATTGTTAATGCTTTGTTTGGTTGGTTGTGAATTGTTTGTTGGTTGTGGATTCTTTGAAATACAGGGTTTTGACTCCTAAATCCCTTAGCCCTGATATCTGTTGGAATAGGATAAGTGTACAGACTGCCGACGCAAGCCAGTGCTAAATGCCCTATTAGGCTTGGCCATGGGAATGATATACCCATGGGACTCCCATGGGAAAGGTCCCATGGGATGGGATGGGATGGGACAGGCATAACTTACCATGGGATGGGATGGGATGGGACAGAAAAATATGTCCCATGGAAAAGCCTGCCTATCCCCGGTGACTGTATGCTAAAGGTCTCCCTAGTCTCTCTATGCTCAGAAATCAGTGGAATACTAGGGTGGTAGACTCGTCTTCATCCGCCTTACAATCCCCCTGAACCTACTAAAAGCTTACCATGAGGGTGAACATTTGGCGGAGTTGTGATAGTTGAATGTTATGTACGAATGTGACTGAGACAGCAGAGCACGTACTTTATTTTGGGTTTCGAAACACGGATAAAGTGTATTAATATGTGTGGAGACTGAGTTGAGAAATAAAGAATAAAGGGGAAATGTAGGTGCAGTAATAAATGGTGTTTATGATTTATCTCGTGTGCTTTTTAATTTCCATTTGTAACTACTTGCTGATTTCCTTTCGTATATAAACATTTAAAACATTAGAAGGAATTGCAGATGGGTAGGAAATATAAGTTTATACAACCCGATTAATGAGCCTTTCAAAAACGTTTATTGATAGCACCCGACGTGCGAATAGACATTCACTGAACGAAGTTGAGGGTCGACGGAAGTTGAAAGTGCAATGCCTAGACATCAGACAGCATCGGAAAAGA
Source organism: Cepaea hortensis (assembly GCA_963921405.1). Taxonomy (NCBI): domain Eukaryota; kingdom Metazoa; phylum Mollusca; class Gastropoda; order Stylommatophora; family Helicidae; genus Cepaea; species Cepaea hortensis. Next base: position 82,014,737 of record OY992889.1, on the reverse strand, counting down.
TGGATGATACATAGGAAATCCGACTGAACGGGGGAGAGGAAATAGGTCGGGAGATTGCTGTAGGTTCAGCGAGAAAAGGAAGTGCGGGTTTTTTGTTGTTAAATACATTTTTAAACCTGTTGTCAGGTTATTTACTTTAGTTAATAGTTTCACTGATGATGTCTTTTGACGTGTGCAGAGAATGGCTTTCTTGAAGTGTCTGTCCCCGTTGACAGACGTTATCTAGACCGGATGTCACATAATGACTGCGTTGTGAGATAACGAGTGTGTAACCACACATCATCATCATCAGTTGTCTTGCCGACTGGCGTAGACGATCATACTTCTTCATATCTTGCGATCCCCGACTGCATGAAGTCATTTCGTGTGCTGACTCCCTTTCGTGCCATAACATATGATTGTCTAGAATTTTCTCTCGCTGTCGTTCTCTATCTCTCTTTCCACAAATCCTTCCAGTTATCACAACATAACCTGTTCCGTGGCGAAGTAGTTACCGACGCAGTTCGTAAATCTCGCATACCCGCGTTCGAAACACAGCTGTGGACGATTTGGCAGCAGACCGCCTTACGTTGGTTTTATGAAATGGTATGGATGCCAGTCGTTCAGAAAGCAATAACAAACTACTGAACGTAAACTTGCCCAATAATCACAATCAGCCAAAACATGCTGGGGTTAACTGCTGCGTCCTGTAAAGGATACGCAACTAACTATCACAACATGTTCCAGTTTTGGTCTTTTCATAATGTGCCAGAAATGACGACTGCTTCTTTCTGGTGTTTGTGGCAAGTTGTCTTTGGAACTTAGCCTCTCTCAAAATGTCCTGACAGCTCATTTTGGCTGTCCAAGGAATTGTCAGCATCCACCTATAGAACCACATCTCCATACAGTATAGCCACACAGCAGTGAGAAATTGTCCGAATAATAATCATCACGGCCATGGCAGATAGAGCTGGCAATCACATTTCTTCCCAAACTATCTGTTGCCTCTTTGGCGTTTTCTGTCTGGTTCATCCAGTAATGTTTGGCTTTCAGTCCAAAATGGCAACTCTGAGTCTACACAACGATTTTGTACAGAAAACTCCAACAAGACCTGATTTTGAGTTGTGATGAGTGAGCTGAGCTGATGTTGAGTTGTGTTGAGTGAGCTGAGCTGATGATGACTTGTGTTGAGTGAGCTTAGTTGTATTGAGTTGAGTTGAGTGGGTTGAGCTGAGGTGAGTTTATTTGAGTTGAGTTGTGTTAAGTTGAGCTGACCTGGGTTGAGTTGAGTCGGGTTATGTTATTGTTAAGTTGAACTTACCTGAGTTTAGTTGAGTTGAGTCAAAACGCATCATTACAGCACTCGAGACATTCCCATCCGCACTCCGTCCTCATCTTCAACAACCAGCGAAAGGGCCCATAATAATAATATCACTTGCTGTCTGATTATGTGTCCATCTGACCTTTTTTCTTTTCCGGAGTACTGAGTGTCGGCTAATTACTCTGGTGCCTGATGTTGAAAGACACAAGAGGAAAAACAAAGAAAGAAGAAACAAGCAAGGAATGAGGAGTAGGTTAGCTGGCTACTAGATCGCCTTCTTTTGGACGCTTTCATGTGTCGAAATGGAGCAGTTACAAGCAGAGTAAAGGAGCACAGACTAGAACTCGCGCCATACATCAACTCTGTGGACGTGTTAGATGTATGTCCGACCAGCGAGCCTCGGGTGTTTTTTTTTTTCGCTCGCTCGCTTTGAACTCAAGCGTAGTCCATATAGGGACTACTACTTTTAGTACACTGAGCTGAGTTTGTGCGTGTGGATTAACTTTCCCTGTTACAATTGTCCTTCGCCATCAGGCGAGCCAACCCTAACTTCAGAGGTACTTGTTTAACATCCATGGACCCTCTGCTGGGGGAGACAACCCTTATGAATGTATGCCGAGTGCTTGGAGGCGGCAGTGTTAACCAGTAACTTAAAGGTTACAGGCAAGAGGCGCCTGTGTTAACCAGTAACTTAAAGATTACATGCGAGAGGTGCCCGTGTTAACCAGTAACTTAAAGGTTACAGGCGAGATGCGCCCGTGTTAACCAGTAACTGTAAGGTTTCTGGCGAGAGGCGCGCGTGTTAACCAGTAACTTAAAGGTTACAAGCGAGAGACGCGCGTGTTAACCAGTAACTTACTGGTTACAGGCGAGAGGGCCGTCTACATTGCACCGGTGCAACCCCTTTTGATTCGATCTCTCTCCGCAGAACAGCAAGCTGCCTGCCGAGAGCTCTCACAAATCACGAACTCCGTAGCTCCAGCGATGATCTCACAGAACACGTATATACCACTCATATACCACTCATATACCATTCATATACCACTCGGCACTCACTGGGTGGTGAGACCAGTATCACTCTACGCTTTACTTCCCAATACATTCCCTGGTGTCTATTCTAGCCAGGGTCGACCGGGTCAAGTTTTAAAATTTCGCTTGGATGCAAATTCAAACTCAAAACTACCGGGTAGGCAAAAAAAGGAAGCCTTACTACAGACAGATATAAAATAACAGAAAACATTACATTATAATAAAATATCGCCCGTGCTATTTCAGGAAAGGTAATCCTAAAATAACTCCGCTTCTTGCTTGCAGTAGCCAATACGAAAATAAACTATTTTCAAAAACCATGCACCTACCTGTCTTCCGCGCAAGCAGATTTGTTTATCGTGTCTATTTTCATCGACAGTTCTTCTCTGTTCTTGTTTTCTGTTCATTTCTGGCATAATTGAATCTTTGTGGTGCCAACTTTGTTTTGTTTCTGCCAGCCAAGTTCCTAGTTTGAGATGGAAGCCTATGCTAGATGGTGAAGAAAGATTGTCATTTGTTGGTTCAGTCGCTCGTTCCTTCTTTTCTCGGGGATTTCATTATCAGCACATCCATCTCTTCCTAATTCTGCTTCCTGCTGTTATGTTTCTTCTTGTATGGTATTTTTAGAAACGCACTGTAACAGTTCCTCACTATAAAATAACATGAAGGAATGCAGCATCACAGAACACAGTTGCGGAAAACATGTGCCGGCTAGCCTTCATCGGCAAACAAATTCACGAAACACAACATATAAATATGGGGAAGACAATACAGTGCGACATTAATGCATAATAACCGCTCAAAGTCGAAAAAAAAGGATGCTTAATAACCGAATGAGGAGAATGGAAAGATAACAAAAATATTCATCTCATCTCATCGTGTTCCTCTTGTACCTTGCGGTGTCGAGGTGAAGTATAAACCGCGGGAGAGTGCCCGCTTATGGGCTTCATGTACCGATATTCCCATGGACTCTATTATTCCCTGCGTCCATCGTTTACGTGGTCGGCCTCTTCCTCTGCTCTCATCTGGTCTGTACATCATTGCTTGTTGTAGTATACTGTGAGTTGATAACCTACTTGTCGGGCCAAACCATTTGACTTGCTGCCTTTTAATAAAATCTAGCGCTGCTATAACCCCCACTTTAGTCCTGGTGTCTTTATTTTTGATCTTATCTCTTCTTGACACATTGAGTATTCTTCTCAGGAATCTCATTTCTGTTGTTGTGGTTTTTCTTTTCTCCTTTTCTGTCATTGTCCAGGTTTGGCATTGGTAACATAGAGTTGGTAGGAAGATTGTGGTGTAAAGTATTTTCTTAGTAGCTATTGATAAATGTTTGTTCTTTAGTATTGGTGCCATTTGTCCAATGAGTTGATTTCCTTTATTGCATCTATTTTCGATCTCGTCTTCTAATTTGCCATTTGATGATATTATACTTCCTAGGTACTTGAAACTCTTTACTTGTTTCAGGGGATGTTCGTTTAGGTGAATTGTTGTTTTTCTTCTTTTTAGTTATAGTCATTACCTCTGTTGTTGTTGTTGTTGTTGTTGTTGTTGTTGTTGTTGTTGTTGTTGTTGTTGTTGTTGTAAACCTCCCTATGGTCAGACAAAGTCCAGACTTATACTCCCTATGGTCAGATTTGTGTCCTAAACCTGCGACTGGCCTGGTAAGCCGGCAGGGGATCTTCATACTGCTCGTAGAAAAACTAAGAAGTATACACGGATTGTATATTAGAAAAATGAAAAGGAAATGATCAAAACTGTTCTACTTATCTGAGAATCCCAGGGTGTGCTCCGCTTTCAGTATTTCCACAAACCATACATCGTACTTAAAGGGATCTTCTGTATGGAAGATTTTTAAAACAAAATAAATAAAGAAACAGAAACATCTGTTGTTGGGAAACACTGGAGGCATGGGAATAGCATGCGAAATAAAAATATAAATTTGTCAATCTGCCCGTCCGTCCGTCCATTTGTCTGTCTGTCTGTTTCCCCCACTCCTTTGCCAAATCGTCCACATCATGCATGTCTCATTAAGAAACGGAAACACTATTGTGTCATGCGAACCCCATCAAACTAGCAGACCTTGATCATCTGGACACATTTCGCCTTAGAAGGACATGTTTTAGTCATCAAACTAGCAGACCTTGATCATCTCGACACATTTCGCCGCAGAAGGACATGTTTCAGTCATCAAACTATTCAACCAGCCACTCGTATGTTGCTGGTGTCATCTGGGCAACAAATAACGCCATCGAAAGTTCAAGCAACTCAAACTTATACTGACATCGTTAACTTTACATGTTCAAAATAACACTACTCAAGAGTTTACTTCCGAAAGGGAAGTAACAATAGGACTTTGAAACTCATCTCATCTCATCATGTTCCTCTTGTACCTTGCGGTGTCAAGGTGAAGTATAAACAGCGGGAGAGTGCCCGCTTATAGGCTTCATGTATCGATGTTCCAAGGACTCTGTTATTCCCTGTGTCCATCGTTTACGTGAACGGCCTCTTCCTCTGCTTCCCTCTGGTCTGTACATCATTGCTTGTTGTAGTATACTGTTAGTTGGTAACCTACTTGCATGGCCAAACCATCTGACTTGCTTCTTCCTAATAAAATCTATCGCAGCTATAACCCCCACTTTAGTCCTGATTTCTTTATTTCTGATCTTATCTCGTCTTGATACATTGAGTATTCTTCTCAGGAATCTCATTTCTGTTGTTGTGATTTTTCTTTTCTCCTTTTCTGTCATTGTCCAGGTGTGGCATTGGTAACATAGAGTTGGTAGGAAGATTGTGTTGTAAAGTGCTTTCTTAGTCTTTATTGATACATGTTTGTTCTTTAGTATTGGTGCCATTTGTCCAATGAGTTGGTTTGCCTTATTGCATCTATTTTCGATCTCGTCTTCTGATTTGCCGTTTGATGATATTATACTTCATAGGTACTTGAAACTCTTTACTTGTTTCAAGGGATGTTCGCTTAGGTGAAGCGTTGTTGCTTTTTTTCTTCTTTAGTTACCGTCATTACTTCTGTTTTACTTGTGCTAATTTTCATGTTATGTTCCCTACACTTTCATTTGATTTAGACTATTCATGTGGTCTTGTAATTCAATTTCTGATTTTGCTATTAGTGCTTGGTTGTCCGCAAACAGGAGGTCTCTAGTGGTTAGATTTGTAGATGGTTCTTCTTCTGTGTTCTCGTCGTGCGGTGTTCTCGCAGTCTCCGTTTGGCTGGTTTCTTTACATATGTTGTCTATATATGTTATAAACAAGAGAGGGGACAGGACACAACCTTGTCGTACTCCGGATCTTATGGTGAAGGGTTCTGAGTGTCCTCCAGTTGCTCTCACTATGCATTCACTGTTGTTGTATAAGGTTCTACATAGGTTTGTTAGATGTGTACTCACTCCATATTGTTTAAGGATTTCCCACAGCTTGTTTCTATCTACTCTATCAAATGTATTTTCTTGGTAGACAAAGGCTAAATAGAGTGTTTCATTAAATTCGATTGATTTTTCTATAAGTTGTCTAAGAGTAAAAATGGCATCTGTGTATCCTTTATTTTTCATAAATCCAAGTTGTGTTTCTCTTAGCTGGGGTTCTATAATAGTTCGTAGTCTTTTTTCAAGAAAATTGCAAGATATTTTCCCAGTATGACCCAACAGTGAAATGCCTCTGTATTGTGTGCAGTCTCTTTTGCTACCTTTGTTTTTCCAAATTGGGATAATTATGGCGTTTCCCCAGTCTCGTGGTGTCTGTTGTTCTACCCAAACATGGTTGAATAGTCTATGTAGCCATGCTGCTCCTACTTCTCTTGCTGCTTTAATTAGTTCATTTGGTATTTCATCTTGTCCTGGTGATTTGTTCAATGGGGCTAATCTGATGGCTTCTATAATTTCTTCTTTCAGTATATCTGGTTCTAGTTCTTCGGTGGTATCTGTAATCAGGTTCTTGAATTCCTGTGACATCTGATGGGATGTTGAGAAGTTGTTCGAAATACTGTTTCCATCTTATTAGCATTTGTTTTTGTTCACTTATTGGTTCTCCATTTCGCTGTTAATTATTTCAGTTGAGTCAATGGGTTCTCCTCTGGTTCTCATTGCACTTATCTTTTTATAGACGTTTCTAGTTGCCTCCTTGTAGTTTTTAATTTAGAGTTTCTCCATACTCTTCCCAGTTTTTTTGTTTTTCTCTCTTTACTATTCTATTTTGGAGTTCAAATTTGGAGTTCAAGATGGCGGTGTAAACCGCGTCGGTTCGATTCAGAGATCTAATTATGTGTTCTGTGCGTGTTTCTTAACATCAGTCTGTTCAAATAAGAATGAACCTATGACAGGCCCAGCAGACCGATAGGGAATTTATTTGTTCAAGTACTATTGCTCAAGAATTATGGAGGAAATTGAAAGAAAAACGCAACTCTATCAGCGTTCACGCAGGAAACAACACACCGAAGCCGAACAACAGCAAGCGACTAACGACTGCTAAACTTCGAAATACTTCATATAGAAAGGAGATTTTCGTGACTTGGAATGTTACGGTCTAGGATATAAGGAACCAGCTCTCGTAGAGTTTATGAAAACATCAAATATTCAAATATTATGACTCGCAGATACTAGCAAAAAAGGGCAGAACACGAAACGGACACATGAAGATTACGTTCTTATATAGAGTGGCTTCGACCAGCGAGCTACGGCTAAACATGCAGTGTGTTTTTTGTTACAACCAGACAAAGCGAAAGCCATTATCAACACTAAATTTATATCGGAAAGGATAATACTAGTACAGATCAAAGAAGGAAATAGAACAATAACTTTTATACAAACATACGCCACATGTAACGACACTTACAGTGACGAAGACAAAGACGAGTATTTCGATAAACTTGCAGACACGTTAAATAATGTGAGGGAGACAGATGAACTTAATGTGATGGTTGATTTTAACGGACGAATAGGCACACGAATAACGCCGTGGGAGGATTGCATGGGGCCATTCAGCTACACAGAGACTGAATGTAACAGCAATGGTCAACATCTACTCAACATATGCTCCGAACACGGACTAATAATAGCAAATAGTTTTTTTTTTTTTTCAACATCGTCGTAGCCACACCAAAACCTGGTATAAATGGAATGACATAGTCCAAGCATCTCAAATTGACTTTATTCTAATTAGGAAATCAGACAGAAGACTACTATTAGATTCAAGATCACTCCCAAATACAGATGTTGATACTGATCACAAACCAGTCATAATAAAAAAAAATTCAACACACAGGAAAATAAAGTCATCAGTTATAGGAGGCTTCAGGAAAATATGGTTAAAGACGAATTCAATCAAGAAATCAAAAACCTACATAAGAACATCCCCGATGGCCACTCAAGCGTAGATAAGGAATTGAGAATTTTCAAGGCTGCCATGCTCAACACACTGGAAAATAAATGTGGAACAAAGAAAGTAGGTCAGGACAAAAGATTAAAAACAGCCTGGTGGAACAACGAAGTTAAAGATAGCATATTCAAAAAGAAGGTAGCGTTCAAAAAGTGGATCACAACTAAATCTGAACAAGACTATGTTACTTGTAGAATAGCACGACGTGATGCCAAACGAACAATTAGAGCATCTAAAGATGAATCCTGGAAAATATATGGTGAACAGATGGCGACCCTTAGCAAAGACTGCCCAAGAGAATTTTATAAACGTGTCAACACAATTAGAAACAGAGATGCACGCTACAACCCAACCACCATCATGAACAGCAAAAGAGGCATACCGATATTTAATCCACGACAAAGACTAGCAAGGTGGGCAGAATACTTTCAAGAATTACTCAACCCCACACATAACACGGAAACCCTCATTTGTGTGCCTAAAAGACACGGACAACAAGAATCAAATTTTATCCTTGCAGAAGTCAAAGCAGTTACACAAAAAGTCCTAAGAACAAATCACCGGGTCCAGATGGAATAACCACAGAAACTATTGAGGCCTGTGGGAAAACAGGAGTTAAATGGCTAACAAGACTTTTTAATGTAGCATGGGAGGAAAGAAAAGTCCCAGATGATTGGCAACAGGCAATAATAGTACCAATATGAAAAAGGGAAGGCAATATGAGAGAGTGCGAAACATACAGAGGTATATGACTCCTGAGCCATGTAGGGAAAATGTATGCAAAACTATTGGAACAAAGAGCTAGACTCATAGTTGAACAACAGTTAAGCAAAGTACAATTCGGTTTTCGGAAAGGTAAAAGTTGCACTGATGCACTATTTACACTTAGACAAATATGTGAAAAAAAACTATCGAATATAGTTACCAGCAGAATATTGTGTTTGAAGATCAGGAAAAGGCTTTCAATAGAGTAGACAGATACAAATTATGGACCATCCTTGAAGACTATGGGATACAAGGGAGAATGCAACAAAGTCTTTGCATTTTTCGATCAGCTGTGTTTTCACATCAGTGGCCATCTCACAAACCCGATCAACAACAGTATTTCTGCTAAGGCTTACCTTTGCAAACATCTGCTTTTTTGTCTGAACACAAGACGTAACACACTTTCATCATGCAGCGCTTCAGAAACTTTCCTTTTGTAAATAGTCGGCCCGATTTTGCGATCTCCTCTGACACAATTAAACTTGCTTTGACTGAAGTATCAGTTTGTGATTTTGCTTTGTTCAAAAACATCTGCTGTGATGTTAGATGCTACTTCAATTCTTCTATATTCTGTAGCTTCTGCTCTGCATTCAGGCTGTTTAACTTGTCTTGATGTTTAGTCTCATAGTGCCATTTCAGATTATATTTCTTTGATCAAAGCCACATTATCTCCACAAATTAGACACACAGGTTTACCACCAATATCAGTAAACATATATTCAGCCTCCCAGTGGCTTTGAAAGGCTCTGTTTTCAGAATCAACTTTTCTCTTGGCTTTGATTTTAAAAGACTTTGCATCTACCGACAGACGCTTGATTGATATCAGGTTACCGTAGCGGGAAAATGTGATGTAATATCCAGGCATTACACTACTTTCATTTTTATTCGCCAATCCAAAACGAGCATCTGAACGTTGCTAGGTAACTATAACGACGAACACTAACTCACTACACAAGTTTTATTTTCGCTTATTCTGGTCGAAGCGAGAACGCTCTCAGGTAGCCTATCATACAGAAGGCTGCTAATTAGGGAATTTGATTTGCACTTTATATCGTGACCATAAAATAAAATATTTTTGCCTAAAATTCTCTCTTGGGCCGAATATATTTGTACGTCGGTTGAGACCTCTGGGGCCTGATATAATTGTACGGCGGGCCAGATGTCGCCCGCGGGCCTTGAATTTGACACATGTGGCCTATAGCATGTTTGATCCCATCTCCTTAACATGTCCGACATGGAATCCCCCAACAATTGCTGCGCCACCGTCCGCATTGCTCTTGGAGTCGTTGTTACACGCAAGTATCTTTACTACCTCAGTATGAAGACCCAACAGAAAGGAGAGCCATGAATGGTTGCAAGCATGAGAGTGAATAACACCCACTGCCCTTTACCTACCCCTCTGTTTTCTGTTTCAGGTCGCTTTCTGAGTTAACACCCCTCTTTTCTCCACTGTTCTCTCCCTTGAAAAATGCATCCCCTGCTAGCTTCTCTTTATTGTTCGGCATTATTCCAGGGGTTGTTATGAAATGAAACGGGGACGCCGATAAACAGAACAAAACGGAGTACCCTATAACTGCCTACCTGGCTCTAGGTTCGTTTCCTCGTGTTTATCTAACGCCGACAAGGCGGACAGGTGAAAGATTGCTTACTCAGATCTTTGTCATTATCATTAACCTTGCGCCTTAAGAGAGGCCTTGGAAGCTCACTAGCTTTCACGTCTCCGGGGGAAAAAAAGGTATGAGTTTCAGAGACAGCGAGAAAAGGGGAACTATTGTGAAAAAAGAAGATATAGCTAGGGAAGTCAGGATGGAAATAATCAGTTAATATAGGCGCGTTGAAAGCGTATATGTTTAAAGATGAAGTTGTGAGAAAACGGGTAAATAAATAACAGAAGAGGTGATTTCATTACGCAGAAATGCATGGTTTATCATAATTAAATTCACGTTTAATGTCCTGTAAAGGATATGCAACTAATGTTTTTTTTTTTTTTTTAAACTTAATGGTTTTAAAACAGACCGGATGCCTCTTGACTTTAACTCTTTATATTCCAAGCGTATGTGACAATAAAGAAAGTGTTCCACTGATTATGTCATGAGTGCGGTAGGGCCAGGGTTCGACGCCTTTGTGCGTGGTCTGCTATAAGTCAAAAGTTACTTGCATATCCTTTACAAGACGTTGCAGTCAACCCCATGAATTATTTGGCTGTTTGTAATTTCTTGGCAAGTTTGCGTGCAGTAGTTTACCATTGCTGTCTGAACGACCGGCATTCATACTTTGTATGGGAACCAACGTACGACGGTCTGCTTCGAAATCGCCCGCAGCTGTGTTTCGAACGAGGTGTGCGAATCGCATTCGTAATCCCTTCGTCCGCTATAGTGAGGAGACAGACTGGCCATATATTTCACACCCGCCCACTTCCGTACATTGAGGTCTACAAAACTCCGTGGCCCTAGCACATCTAAGAGCCATAATAGGTTCTGGCTTGGGTATTTGTGTGTCTGTGTGTTGTGTTACTTTAAATAAGCAGCTTTATGGGTTCAAATTGCAGCGGTTAGCCTTCATCAGCAAACAAATACATACACAAAACACAACATATAATAATCATGGACAAGGCCCTCCGATGACTACATTAAGGCATAAGAACTGGATGAGCAGAAAAAAGATGTTAAAATGAGAACAATGAAGAGAAAATTAAAATTTGAAAGAAAAAAAAATATGCTATTTATCTCAGAATCCCAAGATTTTTTCTTCAAATTGTCATTTTCTCTTCATTGTTCTCATTTTTACTTCTGTTTATTCGTCTCATCCCGTTCTTGTGCCTTAGTGTAGTCACTTGAGGGTCTTCTCCGTGATTATATGTTGTGTTTTGTTTATGTATTTGTTTGCTGATGAAGGCTAATCGCCGCAACGTCCTGTATTTTTAGTAACTCTGTTCTGTAAAGCTGCATTAGTTTGTGTTATTTTACATTCTCTATGGGTTCAGAAAAGTGTAACATGGACAGTGGCATGTAGATGCAGTGCTGGTTGATTGCTAAAGCAACGGTAGCCTTTTGGCGGTTGGAAAACTTGCTCGTCTACAGAAAGCTGTCAATTGCAGTGAGAAATAGCGTGCTGGAAAGCTACATAGAAATAATACTGTTATGTGATGGCGAAACATGGACAATAAGCTGACAAGCTGAGGAACATCTAATGGCAGAGGAAATGTGGTTTCTGAGGAAAATGCAGAGGATATGGTGGACAAACAGGAAGACGAATAAGAAATTCCTACAAGAAACAAATGAAAACCGTAAATTCATTAAAGACATTAGATCAAAACAATCACAATTTTTTGGCCATGATATTATGAGAAAGAAATGTGAAAACTTTGTGACAACTGGCAAAATTGACGGGAAAAGAGAAAAGGGATGGCAAAATCATAAATATTTGGAAGGGGTGACATAAACTTTATTCATTCATTCATTCGGTAGCATGTCCTTTGCAGAACCTCTCCCCCATAACAACCTGGAAAACTTCTCGATCACAAGCAAGATGTCCCGCGACCGATACACCCATCTGGAGATCATCCGCCACATCCTGCACCCATCTTCTCTTTGGCCTTCCTCTTCCTCTCTTCCCAAGCATATACCCCTCCATTATTGTTCTCTCCAAACTCTCGTGACTTTTCAAGTGACAAAAATATTTCAATTTTCTTTGTTTTATCGTCTTTAATAGCCAACCTTCTTCAATATTCAGCTCCTGAAGTATGGATGTATTTGTTCTTTTCTTTACCCAAGATATTCTTAGAACTCGTCTATAACATTTATATTCAAAAGCATTTATGCGCTGTTCAACTTTCTTTAGTAAGTGTCCAGGTCTTACAGGCGTATGTTGCAATGGGAAAGATGCATGCTCTTAAAAATCTAATGTTTGAATTTCTATCTGTCCCACTCCATAATTTATTCAGTTGTTTTAGTCTTTGAAGAGTAATTGATAGTCGTCGTTTAATTTCATTCATTGTGTCACAATTGTTGGTAATAAATGACCCAGGATATTCGAAATTGTCCACCACCTCCAATCTTTCCTCATTAGCATATATTTCTTTCTCCATTGTAGTTTTATCTGTGTGTATTATCTTTGTTTTAGCTATGTTAAGATATAAGTTGTGATTTTCACAATTTCTTTGGGTTGAGGTTATTAGTTTTCTATACCATTCTGTGTTGTGGATAGTAATACTGTATCATCAGCATATCAAATCTCTGGTATTTCGTGACCACCGATATTTAGGGCATCATATCATTTCTGTTTATATCATCTCTTACATTTCTCATTATATTTTCGGCGTACAGGTTAAACAAATAAGGTGACAGCACACAGCCCTAACTGACTCTTTGCTTGATGTCAAACCAATCTGATGTCTCGCCATCTATTCTAATCGTTGCTTGTTGGTCTAGATAGAGCATTTTTATGAGATGTACTCCATGTGATGGGAAGCCCATATTCCTCATGATTTCCCACAGTTTCTGATGTTGTACACAGTCAAGTGCCTTTGAATAATAAACAAAACATGAGAATAGGTTTACATTAAATTCTCTGCACTTCTCTAACCGTTACAAGGACACATATCTGCTCCGAAACTGATGGTCGTGTTACATGGCGAATCATGACCGCCAACGCTTATAGTGATGTCACTTGAGGATGATGGTAATTTCGGTGATGATTTAGATGACGATGACCTAAAAACTATGTCCATTCTGGTATATTAACGAGAGATTGATTCAGGATTGTTCTGTAATATTAAACAAATAATGGTTACAGTTCCGTTGCAGGACGTTGCGATCAGCCCCACTCCCAAGTTGTTGTTTTTTCTCGGCAAGTTTACTTTCAGTAGTTTGCCACTGCTCACAGACTTTGAAGTCCAACTGACCAGTGTATGGAACGATCCCCCTACCACGCCTTCAGCCCACCGGAAGTTCAATAACAAGCGCATTAAACCTCGCGGTCACGCAGACCGACGTACTGTAATAAAGAGCTTATTTAACATTTAATAAATTTCAGAACTTCGTGACAGCTGGCAAGATTGAGGGGAAGAGAACAAGCGGAAGGCAGAAAAGTAAATACCTGAATGGCTTGCCCAAGTGGTATGGTCGAGACAAGAACACAGAGCTGATCAACGACTCTGGTGATCGTGTGAGATGGCGAAACATGACCGCCCACACTTATCGGCATGGCACATTATGATGATTTAAAATTTACAACATGGACAAAATGAAACGAATACTCAGTCGAAGACAACGTAAACACTTGGGAATATCAGTCGCAAACTCAAGGCCTACAAGAGTTAATATCTGCATTTCATGAGTATCTTCTGGTCTTATCTGATTCTGCTCAACACCCATAAGATGCTAAAATCTACACGAAAATAGTTTCCGATATGAAGATGTTACGGTTTTTGTAGCTTATTTTGGCCATTAAAAACACACTTTTGATAAAGCCGAGACGGCGAAAGAATGTTACTGCTTACACAGGGGCAGTAATGCTATATTGCTGTAGACAGTTGTACCAGAAAGAGTAATCGTTCTTACATCTGCCAAACGCTATCTTGAAGCTGAAAATAGCCCAAGATGTTTTCTCAAGAATACAGAACATGTATACTCGCGTAAACATGCGTTTTGGCATGAATAATTTCTCTGACTAATAAAAATTCTCTCTCGCACACTCACCAGCTATCTCCCCTCTCTCTCTCTCTCTCTCTCTCTCTCTCTCTCTCTCTCTCTCTCTCTCTCTCTCTCTCTCGTTGGTGGGTGGGGATGTGTGTATGGGTGGGGAGATGTGTGTGTGTGAGTGTAAGGGTGGGGTGTGTGTGGTTAAGGGATGTGTGATGGGGGGGGGGGGGGGGGGTGGAGAATGTGTGGGTGGGTTAGTGTGTGTAGGTTGGGGGTGGGAATGTGTGTGTATGGGCGTGGGAAGTGTGGGTGGGTGGGGGATATTGTATGGGTGGGGGATGTGAAAGTGGGGGATGTGTGGGTGGATGCTAGTTTTGTGTGTGGATAGGTGCGTGATGTGTGGGTTGGCGGGGATATGTGTGCGTAGGTGGGAGATTTGTGGTTGGGGGATGTGTGTTCGACTGGGTGGTTGGGGGTCTGTGCGTGTGTGGTGGAGGATATGTGGGTGGGTGAGTGTTGATGGATTATGGGATGAGTGGAGGATGTCTGTGTGGGTGGGGAGATGTGTGTGGGTGGGGGATGTGTGGGTGGGCGGGTGCATGTATGTGTGCCTGGGTGTTTGTATGGGTGGGGGATGTGTGGTGGGTGGGAGATGTGTGTGTTTGGCGAGATGTGTGTAGGTGGGAGTGTGTGTGGGTGTGGGATGTATGCGTGAGGGATGGGTGGATGGATGGGGGTACTATGTGTGTCTGGGGTGTGTGTGTGTGGTTGGGTGGGGGATGTGTGGGTGAATGGGTGGATGGTTGGGGTATGTATCTCATAACATGGTAATATGCATTGTATATGTTGACAACATTAATTTAACAATGTTTTTTCCTATGTGAATGTATTATGCATTATTGATGGACGAAAGATGAGTGATTGGAAGGGCTGAATGTAATAGGGGCCTGCGTGCCCAATGTGTTACCCTTTGAAAATAAAGTCTGTCCGTTTGTTCGTTCGTTCGTTCGTTCTCTCTCTCTCTCTCTCTCTCTCTCTCTCTCTCTCTCTCTGTCACTCAATCACTCTCTCCTTCTCTCTCTCTCTCTCTCTCTCTCTCTCTCTCTCTCACACACACACACACACAGACACACACAGACACACACACACACACTGTCTCTCATTTGCGTTGAGATACGTGAACGCCTAAGGAGGATAGAGATGGGGTGAATGACGATCTAACTCTGGGGGTTGTACGCTCATGAATATCTTTAGAGTTCCACATAATTTCTGCACAGCGACAATCTTATTACCTTCAGCTGGCTGTATTTATAGTCTGAAACATCACACCGTAGAAACTCAGGTGTGCTTTATTTTTTATCATATATAATGTTTACCTTATACTCCTTTTTTATAACTCTTAACAGGTTTAGGATTGTTTCATGTTTAGTTGAAGATTTGCCTGTTTCTTGGAGTATTTATTTATATTTTAAGTCTAAAGTTAATTGTCTCCGCGATTTTCAGAACTACATTGATGCCGTACATAGTTATAAAAGGGACATTTAAAAGGTAAAACCAGGTTGGCTGGGTAGGAGTATTCCACATCAAAGGAAAAGTAAGGCACCCCTTCTCTCCGCTGGCATACGGGACACCCCCAGGGCAAAGTGGAGTACCCATCTACCCTTCCCCAACTGGATCTATGGCGAAGGGTTTAAGGACGCAATTCGTAATCCCGCACACCGCGTTCAAACTCAGCTGCGGACGATTTGGAAGCAGATTGCCTTGCGCTGGTTTCGATACTAATGGTATGTGTGCCGGCCGTTCAGAAAGCAATGGCAAACGTAATGGGACATAAACTTGCCAAGAAATCACAAACAGCCGAAATATGCTGGAGTTGACTGCGGATGTCCTGTAAAAGACATTCAATTAACTTTAATCAGGTGAAAGTTGAAAAAATATGGGTCTAGCACAAGGTCTTGTACTTATTTACTTCCTTACCGACGTGTGTCCATCGTGATTTCTATGTCACTGATCACGCGGTGGCAGTCAGTTCTTTACTTCACTTAAATGTTTGCACTATTTGTAGGTCTTTATGTGAAAATAATTGTTCATTTCTGCGAGTAACAGACTCACTGAATGTCACTTAACCCGCTAAATAAACTGCAACGATTCTACTCCTTCTACCCTTCATCGTTATCATCATCTTCCATTTCCGCCATGTCCCTCAGGATGCAATTAAGACACTTTTAACAACAACATAAAGCTAGCGAGAGTGTACAGTACACAACACGGTGTATATTACCCTACATCCCGTACTAATAAATTCGTGTATTGGTTACATTAAATACATTATACTTGTCACAACTTTATGTCCCAGGATTAAAATACTATTGTTGCATTAGTCGACGGATCAACATAGCACACGGGTGTAACCCATAAGTGCTCCGTTCTACTCCTAACTCAAACCTGAGTTCGGAGAATCTCAGCTCAGTGCATATCATTTGCGAGACGTTGCGATCAACCCCAGGTTGAATTTCCCCGCAATTGTACTTTCAGTAGGTTGCCATTGCTTTCTGAACGAGAATCCAACGTAAATGATTCAGTGCCATAGGATAATATATCGCCAAATGTGACCTCCCATTGTATCAGAAGGGCGATATATCGCCATACTAGGGTCATGGTGTTATTTGTTTCGTTTCTTGTATCTTTGAGGAAGCTTAGAGCTGCAAGTCGGCAATCTTAGAAAGCCCCTGAGCTGTGACCCGGCCAAGCAAAACTCCCTTTCCATCTGAGCACTGAAGTCTTTTAATTGTGTCAGCAACATGATTAACTATTCATTACCACATCAGTGTACCAATGACTGAGGCGACAACATTACTGAACATGGCCACGTGACTTTCTCATACAAAGGAAGGGGTCATGATGACAACAACTATGTTGGATTGTTGGTAATCTGTTTACCAGACATGCTGACTGTTGATGGTGGTTATGTCTTTGTACAAGCTTCAGCTTTTGTTCAGTGAACGGAAATTTACATTATAATACTTGATCGTTTGATTCTGTACCATGGATGTTTCAAACTACTGTTTTGTTTGGTACTGAATCAGCGAATGCCGTTATGATTAAACTGCCTAGCTCTCCATCAGCGTACCCGGACGCTCTTATCCTTTCGACCACATACTTGTTAGGTTAGCCACAATCTGTTCGCATTACCATTTTAACTCCTGCTCTCCCATAGTTTTAAATGTTAGCATTTTGACTCCCCTGAACTCAAATATGCATTATTACTATTAGTAATAATCTATTGCTTTCAAGCAAACACTGTTCTCGATAGATAATTCAAGCAACAATGGCATGGGAAAGAAGGCTTTAAAGTATATGACCCGTTTATAAATTTTAGAGGCGAATGCATCTAAGGGATAGAAGCTGTAGAGGAAAACAGCTAGATATTTTTGCACACAGAAGAAGAAGGGGAGGAGGACAACAAAGCAGAAAATTAGGAGAATTAATAGACAAAGATAAATACACTAGTAAGGAAAGGGGTTGAAATGGAATCTCTCTCTCTCTCTCTCTCTCTCTCTCTCTCTATATATATATATATATATATATATATATATATATATATATATATATATATATATATATATATATATATATATATATATATATATAATGAACTACTGAAGTTGAAATGGTGGAACACCTGCCCCGGTTTTATTGCTTCCCGCGTTCTGCAGTTGCCACACGCAGGTGGGGGAAAAAGCACCAAGGAAGTGTCAGAAGAAAGTAAATCAGACCGGACCCATTACAGTATCATTAAATTATTGCAACTTCGTCTGGCCGCAGCATCGCACTTTGATAGGATATAATTTGTTTAAATAGACTAATATTATGTAAATCTCCCAGCCAATAGGATAATAGCATATATTAATGTGTACAATATAAATGCCAATGCCAGA
Source organism: Cepaea hortensis (assembly GCA_963921405.1). Lineage (NCBI taxonomy): Eukaryota > Metazoa > Mollusca > Gastropoda > Stylommatophora > Helicidae > Cepaea > Cepaea hortensis. The sequence continues at coordinate 81,996,675 of OY992889.1, read as the reverse complement.
ACGTGACACGAGAACTGCCTTCATCTATTATAATACTCAACAGCCTGTGTTTGATCCCGCTACCCCTTCACACATGTAGACAGACAAAACATGCAACCGGGCATATCCCGTTAGTTAGTTTAGTTAGTTAGTCTTTCCTCTTGAGCCTAAGGCGGCGCATAGGGCAGAAGTCCTGTCTCTCCATGCCTGGCGATTCGCTGCTATCTGTTGTAGATCTTGGATATTTACTTGGCCATTGAATGAGCCTTCTCTAATTATGGTTCTACGCAGGGTCTCTCTTGGTCTTCCCCGTTTTCTTTTCCCTACTGGTGACCATATGAGGGCTTGGTAGGGGAGTCTTGTCTTGTCCATTCTGAGTACATGGCCGATGTAGTTCCAACGGCGTCTTCTTATGAAATTGGATACTGTATCTTGCTTAGTCTCTTGTCTTATTTGCGAATTGGTTCTGAATTCTGTCCAGTGGATGTTTAGAAGTCTTCTAAGACATTTGTTCTCAAAATTGTCTAACTTTTTATCTAAAGCTACCGTTGATTTCCAACTTTCACATCCATAAGTTAACACTGGAATCACACAAGAGTTGAAGATTTTAAGTTTTGTGTGTTTGCTGAGTGTCTTTGACTTCCAGATGTTTGACAGTTTATTGAAGGCACTAGATGCCAGTGCGATTCTAGATGATATTGATACATATCCCGTAGGATTGCTTTATGTATCGTTATTTTTAAATTTTGCATCCTTTCCAAGACGTTGCAATCAACCCAGCCCCTCTACTGATGGTTTGTGATTTACTGGGCAATTTTACTTTCAGTAGTTTGACATGGCTTTCTGAACGAGAAGTCAACATTAGAGTCGTGTTGATCGGCTTGTGAAACGAACCCATTTACACCGCGCAGAAGAGAAAGTTTAAGCGTGTTAAACCTATCAGCAATGCTGACCTCGTTTCGTCAACTGCGGTCTGAAAATTGGCCCACGGAGACAAGGCATCCACATACAATTGTTTGGAAGGCTAGCCGATCTCTCAGCTACAGCACTATCACCATCATCATCATCATCATCATCATCATCATCATCATCATCATCATCATCATCATCATCATCATCATCATCATCATCATCATCATCATCATCATCATCATCATCATCATCAGGTGCCGTGGCAATAAGTATGGGCATCCTTGTTTACCATCTCGGTACAATCAGATCAGTCTTGCATTAACTGATTAAGTGCCGTGGGATGATTAATTGTCTTAAGCCACTTCCTGTATCTGCCAGGGGCTTATATATCGTTGAAATGTCATTGCAAAACGTTGTCTCAATTAAAATATCAATACAGTAGTTTTCCCAAAGCAACTTGCTTATAACACTACATGTCTACAACCATATTAACAACTTTTAGGTCATAACTGTGACACACTCCAACTTCCCATTTTCATATTAACAACTTTTAGGTCATAACTGTGACACACCCCAACTTCCCATTTTCATATTAACAACTTTTAGGTCATAACTGTGACACACTCCAACTTCCCATTTTCATATTAACAACTTTTAGGTCATAACTGTGACACACTCCAACTTCCCATTTTCATATTAACAACTTTTAGGTCATAACTGTGACACACTCCAACTTCCCATTTTCATATTAACAACTTTTAGGTCATAACTGTGACACACTCCAACTTCCCATTTTCATATTAACAACTTTTAGGTCATAACTGTGACACACCCCAACTTCCCATTTTCATATTAACAACTTTTAGGTCATAACTGTGACACACTCCAACTTCCCATTTTCATATTAACAACTTTTAGGTCATAACTGTGACACACTCCAACTTCCCATTTTCATATTAACAACTTTTAGGTCATAACTGTGACACACCCCAACTTCAGATTTTCATATTAACAACTTTTAGGTCATATAACTGTGACACACCCCAACTTGCCATTTTCCGCCATACATTATTCTTTGGTCAATAACTACTGTTTGTTTGGCACTGAATCTGTTAAGTCTGTGTTTGTAAGCCATCTACGTACAGGGTGAATTTGCAGCTTCTGCAACACATGGTCTCTTAATTCAGCCCAGGCTTTGTGTTCTGGAGAGGTATAACTCCATTTTACAAACTATCGTCTGTCAAGACGGCAAGGTGCCAGTCAATACAAATATAACAGTAGGGTGTCCGTTATTTTACATGCAGCACTATCTGTATCTAACGTAAATATATTTTTGTGTTGTTTTTCAGGATGCGATGGCTCCGTGTAATTCAGACAACGGCAATCAGGATTATGATGTCCCACCTCCGGACAGAGACTTCATTAACGTCAAGTCATCATCACGCAGACCTTCTTATGACACTTTCAGAACGTCAACGGGGTCTCGGAAAGCATCACTTGTTAGTGAACTGTATGATACACCTCCCAGCAGCAAGCGAACTTCGGAAGAGACTTCTGAAGGCATCTATGATACGCCACCAAGCAGCAAGAGAGCGTCTAGTGAAAGGACTCCACCTCATAGTAACAGGTCGTCAGCTTCAAGAGATTCTGGTTCGAATCTGCTGTCAGCATACCCACCGGGTCAGCTCAACGGAACCTTTAACCTATCAACCGCTGGTAGACGCAAAAGTGGACCTAACCCCAGTGACAACTGCTATGAAACACCACCAGGAAGCAACAGGTCATCCATGGAGAGAATATTATCAGCACAAAGTTCACCAATTTATGAATCCCTCTCGCCAGCAGTTTCTTCAGAACATTTAGATGCTGGTGAACCAATTTATGATATACCACCACAACGGAATCATGTGCAGTCTCTGAGTAATCCGGCCTCACAAGCTAGTCTTTGCTCTGCTGTCTCCAGTGAGTCACTTCTCTCCAACGCATCTGGTTTGAGTAGTACTCACATCTCACGGAACACCAGCCTCCCAGATTCAGCCCGCTCAAGCATGGACTTGCCCTCGGATATCTATGATGTTCCTCCATCTACTCAGGAAGGAGACAGGTCCAGAAAACAATTATCCATGGACTCTGGATTGGGATTTTATGATAGTCCCCAGAAATCACGACCCTCCTCAGCAGCTTCTAATACTGAAAGTTTGAAAACCTCCCAGTCTTCATTTGACTGTAAGCCATTTTCATCTGCTAAGGATATCAAGCGCAGCAAGAGCTTAGAAAATACAGTAGATGATTGTTACGATATCCCTAAAAACAATAGCCCATGGAAGAAAACGACAGAAACAACATATAGCAGCTCTTCCACAGATGCAGTTAGTATCACACCTGAAGTAGCCAGAGATTCTGTTATTTCTGTAACGTCAGATTCCTCGGATGAAAATAAAAGATTGTCATCTTCAAGCCTGGACATTGAGCAGCAACTAACTGACATACTCCTGTGTGATGAGCTTCTGTTAGATCTGGATTCTGCTGTAGACATGCTGGCAAAAAAACAGCAGGAAATATCTAAGGCTACTGCGAAGTTATCCAGCTTTGTAAACAGCACATGGAGAAGCCGGGCAAGTTTGGAAAAGACACTGTATGAGATCAAGGTTTCATGTACTCTAGTAAAAAGTTCCTTACAAGATTTTGTAGAGTTTTCACTTGGAGCAATAGCCAATGCTGTCAGATTGCCAGACTATCATTTGGCCAGCAGACTGCAAAAATATGTATCCCCACTACAAAGCACGCTGGAGTTAGTTAAAAAGTCTTTCTCGAAACTTGAGGACATGAAGTGGCAAGTTTCATTATTGTCGGAACCAGAAGACAAAAGCAAACCTGATGAATTAAGTCAAATTGCTTTGGTTGCCAAAGATCTCATGTCAGATGTGAGAAAGGCAGCCTTAATCATTCAAAGTAACAGCCATATCTTGTTTAAAAGAGTTACAAAAGGTGAATGTAGGAGATCCTCACTGACTTCTAAACCACCAATGGGTTTGAAGTTAGTTGGTTACAATGGAGGAAATGGATCCAACATTGCATCTGGGCAGTATAAAAGTATTCAACAAAGACCGCTGCCTGCAGTTCCTGGCGGAGACACATGTCATTCAACAAACTGTGTGCAACCCACACAGGAAACGCCAAAACTGCCAGTGCCTGACATTAAAAAAACTGTAGACATAGATGACTATGCTGAGTGCCATGAGCTTTCTTTGAAAACTAAGACTGGGGTGGCACATAAGGCATCAGTGGAAGACTGCATACGAGAGCATGATTATGTACATTTGGATTCATCTGGTATGTGTACATCTCAAAGTAAAAACAATGAACTTGCATGGGATAGCAAGAAACTTTGTGAACAGAATGAAAACGACATAAAAAATAATCAAATAAATGTAAATGATTTCAGTGAACAAATCATAAAAACGAAGAATTCAGAAATATGTAATTCTGATGTGAACATTATTGCAGTCAACGAAAATTCTTTACTCTGCAGCCTAGACATTTTGCACTCAAAACCTGAGAAAGCAGCTAACGAGGAGACAACTCTAAATTCAGATGCCATCTCTAATCTAGAAAGTTACGAGCAAGATTTGAAAACACCTGTTAATTTAAACACCTCTTCTGATGATGCAAAATTCATTCTACCATCAGTTGAGTCAACTAACATGACAAATGAACCAGAGGCTCTAGATCCAAATGATCGCCAGGTTCTGGTATTTTATATAGAAAAAATGAACAGCCATTCCACATTGCTGGCTAATGCTGTTGATGCTTTCATTAGTGTGGTCACCAACAAAGAGCCTCCGAATGTCTTTATATCCCACAGTAAATTTGTAATGGTGTCTGCTCACAAGTTGGTGCACATCGGAGACAGCATTCACAGAAACCTCATTAACAACAGTCTGAGCATCAACATCATGCAGTGCGCCAATCATCTTTGTGACTGTCTCAAAGCTTCCGTCACAGCCACCAAGATTGCTGCCCTACAGTACCCATCTCCTCCGGCAGTTCAAGAAATGGTCGATGGAGTGGTCGCCGTGTCGCATGCAGCTCATCAGCTCAAGCGTGTTATAACGCAAGCAGCCAAACAGTAATGTAACCTTGTTAATGAAAGCTGTGACTCCGCCAGCTCTAATGTATCATATGTCGATTTATAATGTAAACTATTAGACATACTTTATTGTTTTTACTCGCTTTGGACTCAAGCGCAGTCCATACAGATGTTTGACGCTCATAGAAGTAGTAGAAGGGAGTAGAGACTAGAAGACGCACTAGACAACATAAACATTGAAAGCTAAAATTACTGACCGAGATTCGAACCTGTCACCTCCAATTGACGACGGCGACTCGAGAGAGAGAGAGTAAGTTAGAGAGCGAGTGAGAGAGAGGGAGGGTGTGTGTATATGTGTGTGTGCAAATATAGAGAGTGTGTATGAGAGAGTGACTGAGCGAGAGAGAGAGAGAGTGATAAGCTCTCCCTGTTACCAATGTCCCGTGCTACGCCATTAGGAGAATCCACATCGACTTCTGAGGTTCTAATTTACGTCCTCAAGTCAAGGATGTGAATTCAACATTTTAGTCCAGCTGACCGGTGTAGGGGTTGAACCCGCTGCCTCGGCATCAACACACCGGATGTTTAAGAACGTGCACTCTTATCCAGTCAGACATGCTGACCCCCAGACATACGTGCACAAGTAATATCATCATCATCATCATTTTCATGTAGCAAGACCTTTGCAGAAAATTGCTCTCATCACAGCCCTCCGAAAAGTTTCTGAGTCCCTTGCCGGTTCTCCTGCCTCCTGCAATCCCATGCTAAAAATATCTACAATGTCCTATGTCCTTCATGCTGGGCAACCTCTGCCTCTTGCAATTCCATACCTAAGGTATCTACAATGTCCTGTGTCCTTCATGCTGGACAACCCCATCCTCATGCAATCCCATGCCCAAGGTGTCTGCAATGTCCTATGTACTTCATTCTGGACAACCCCTGCCTCTTGCAATCCTATGCTCAAGTTGTCTGCAATGTCCTACGTCCTTCATGCTGTTCGACCCGTGCACTTCTTCCAGGAACCAAACCCCTCCTCCATCCTTGTTCTTTCTTAACCTCAGCCATGTTTAATATCGCCACAGTATTTCAGTTTTCTAAACATGATTCTGTTTACGAGCGACTTTTCTTCAATATTCCACAAATGTACATCACTGTTTACCAATCTGCTATTCTATCATGTTGGATAATCAATCTGCCCATTGTATATGATCTTCTCAAGAAATCTTTCAAATAAACGTGTTATCTCATAAACTGTAGTGGTTTCCCCAAAACATTGTTCATTACGCTGAAAGGTTTTCACCTAAAATATGACATTATTGACTCTCTAGAATATGTATCGAAAAACTACATTGTTATTGTTATTGTGTTCTAATTCTTGTTAAATTATGCGTATAATAATAAAAATAATTGAATTTAAGCATTATATTTTGTATTTATGTACATGCTTTTAGATTGTGTTTCAAAATATGACCGGCCATTTTAACCGTGCTCAGAAAACATTTTCAGCCAAACTTTGGCACATTCCTTTTCAGAGTCGCATATATTATTACATTCTTAGGTTTGATCAAATGAAGCTATCAAGGCTAGAGCATTTAAGCTGGAGTTTAGTGTAAATATCAAGGTTTTTAAACCTGACAGAGATAGAAAGAGCTCACTGTAAATAGTAAATAAACTAACAGGTATAGAAAGAGCTCACTGTAAATAGTAAATAAAGTCATGGACCTTTTTACACACTTTAGGTGCAGTGGGTATATGGTACTGGAGCCATATTGTATAGACCAATGGGTGCTCGGTTAGTATCATGTGGCTGCGTTACTTCCCAAGGCATTTCCTGATCTCACTGTATGACAATCAAAATGTTTTGTATATTTTGTGTATTTGTTTTCTGTATCTTTGTAGCTTTTGAATAGTGCAGTGAAGAATATTGTTAATGTTATGTAGATGTGACTGTATATATTATATACCCAGCATTTCACAAATATTAGCTTTCAACTGTTTTGAAAACATTGTGTACAATAATAACAATGTAAACTCTTACAGGATGTACAGGGTGTATTTTTAATGACCGTGCAGTGTTTGAAAATATTGCCGGTCCAAGTTTTGTATTTACCTATTATGTTGCATGAACTTTACAGAGGATGAATACAAAACTTGGACCGGCAATATTTTCAAACACTGCACAGTCATTAAAAATACACCCTGTATAATCCAATGTTAAATATGTACTACTGAATGGGTTAGATACACGGAGAATGACTAAAAGAAGTACTAATAAACAACATACATTCATTAATTGGTACCTGTGAATAATGGTGGGACTAAAATGGTATGCTAGAATCACCACAATAGAGCTCATGGGGAGAACCAAACAAATGGCAGTAAATCACGAGATGAGAAAACAACACTGACCTGGATAGGACACACACTGGACAAACCTGAGTATAGTTTAACACAACACTCTCTTGTCTAGAATCTACAAGGTGAACGGAATAGAGGGTGAGATAAAAACACAGAGAAGAGAATTCTAGCGATGAACAATGTGGAGGACATCGGGGAGCTGCCGAATACAGCAAAAGAAAGGGTGGTTTGGCGTGAATTAGTTGAGGGTCAATGCTTCAGTGGGAATGCAGAACAAAAGGGGAAGGTTAAGGATGTAGAAGTGTCCCCATGTTTAGTGCAGAAATTTTCTCTCCTAGTTCTCATTTGCTGTTAAAAACTTACTTGTTTATAATTATTTAAAAATATGTCAGTGCAGTAAACGGTTATTAAGGGAATATTTGAAAGTGTTAACCAGGATTAGATTAAACAAAATGTTTGGTTTAAAATAAAAGCACTGGCCTCAGATATTAGCCTGCTTTCATGAACACTTGCATACATGCCTTCCATTCTATAAGAGTTTCAAGTACTAACTTGTGCTTTCGCTTTATTTCTTCGTGTTAATGACATGCATCCTCATCACCACATCTTTCTGTCCTTGGGTTCATTTTGAAGATTCTTACACATATCTCACTATTATTGGCTGTTATCTTCTTCAGTCATCATCATCATCATCATCATCATCATCATCATCATCATCATCATCATCATCATCATCATCATCATCATCATCATCATCATCATCATCATCATCATCATCATGTTCCCTTCTGAATGACCTAGACGTTCGTGAATCTCCATATATCTGTTGATGAATCTCCATATATCTGTAGATGTTATCCCTCGATGACCAATTCTAGGCTGGATCAACCTGTGAGCCCAGGCCAGTTTGAACACATCTGTCTTACCGGAAATTCGAATACATGACTACCAGGTGGCAGACAAACACACCAGTCACTGCACCACCATGATTCCCCTATGTGTGTAGTAAAGGTGTTACAATCAACACGGTCTATAAATATCTAGTCTACACACCTGACGAACGATGTGACACAGAGATAAAAGAATCGCCCATGTTCTTCCCATATAATTATTCATCTCTGTCTTTAATTCTCTTCTCTGTATGTGTTTAGATCTGCAATTATTTCCTTCGTCCTGTGGGTTGCAGACAAGGGAATGTTCAGGCATACTATCCTCAGGTTTTCTCAGTGTGTGTCCTATCCTTACCAGTGTCTTGTATTCATCTCTTGATTCACTGGAACTTGTTTAGTTCTGTCCATGAGCTCCACAAAGCGTGTTTCGTGAAGCTTGTGTAAATCTACATCTCTTATGTTTGGCTGCATAATTAGTTTGTATTCATTTGTAACAGGTTATTGTACTTCATTTATAGCAGTAATATCGTGTTCAACCCTTTTGGGTTACAATTAGGATATAGTGTGTCTATATCTGCCTGTACTTTTAAAAGCAGCGAATGTACTGTTGATTATTTTCAGCGACATCTTTATACAGGAGCAAATGTAATGTTGATTATTTTCAGTGACATCTTTATACAGGAGCAAATGTAATTTTGATTATTTTCAGCGACATCTTTAGACAGGATTTCTACCAATTCTTTAACTCATTCAGTGCTGAAGGATAACATATCTCCAAATGTCCTATTTGGACATAAGGACGATATATCGCCATATTAGGGTTATTTAGTTGCATACCCTTTACAGGACATCGCAGTCAACTACAGCATTTTGGGGAGTGGGGGGGGGGGGCTGTTCTTGGCAAGTTTACGTTAAATAGTTTGTCATTGCTATCTGAATGACCAGCACTCATACCATTTTATAAAAACCAAAGCAAGGCCGAGTGCTGCCAAATCGCACGCAGCTGTATTTCGAATGCGGTATGTGTAGTACGAACTGCGTGCGTCCGTAACTTCTTCGCCACAGAGCCGATACTAGGGTAATCGCTTTATTTGTTTCATTTTGCGGTATCTCCCGCAATTTCAATGCTCAGTTAACTGAATTTTACATTATAATACTTGTTCATTTTATTGTGCAGGATGTTTGGTCCATTTGGCACAGAATCAATTAATCATATATTGTATATACAATGCTTCCTGTATGTCATTTTATTGATGTGCCATGACATTCTTGACGTGATAAAAACAAGAAGAAGCCTGGTTGAATTACCTACCTTATCCAGTTGATTTAGCTGAATGTGAATTACTACTGATGTAAATAAGTTTCATGTTTTAACTGATTAAGTGCCATGGGATGATAAATTATCTTATTCAAGCTTCCCGTAGCTGCCATGGGTTTATACATCAAACTATAGTTAAAATATCAATACAGTAGTTTCCCCCCATGCAACCCACTTTAATTTTATATATAATACATGTCTTCTACTATATTAACTACTTTAAAGTCATAACTGTGACATAGTCACATACCCCTACTTCCCATTTTCCTCCATCCATTTTTGTTACTTTTTGTTTGGCACTGAATTTGTTAATGAAAGTATCCGCCATTGTTCACCTTAGCATTGAGTAGCATCAGATAAATCAGTTTAATGTTTTAATGAAAGTATCCGCCATTGTTCACTCTAGCATTGACTAACATTAAATAATAGGATTTAATGTTTTATTGAAAGTATCCGCCATTGTTCACCTTAGATAAATGAGTTTCATGTTTTAATGAAAGCATCCGCCATTTAATAACATCAGATAAATATGTTTAATGTTATAATGAACGTTTCCGCCATTGTTATTGAGTAGTATCAGATAAATAAGTTTAATGTTTTAATTACATTTTAATTAAAGTATCCACCATTGTTCACCTCAGCACCGAGTAACATAAGTGTCTTATTGAATATTGTATCACTCACGTGTTACTAGAGCCCATAAGGAATATAATTTATAAAGGACAGTAAAACTGCAACCTACCATGCAGGTCATACGAGGAAACTAAGAAAGGCTGACCTGAGACTGGCTAAATAATTGCCTAGACAACTTTAGTTGCAACATTGAACCAATCATGAACAAGTCTACAAAGTAGATGGCACAGTATTAGTGGCGGATAATGCAAAACATCTACAACAATTGCTGGACATTGTAGTAACAGAGAGTGCAAAGAAAGAGCTCTCCTTGAATATCAAGAATTAGGAAGAACTTGGAGGCATCAGAAACGTGGTCCCCGAGACGAATGTTGCGAATTCCTTGGACTGCCAGAGTACCTAACAACGTACCGTGTGCAGACTTCAAAGGAAAACAGATCATCAATGTTGATAATGAATAAAGAATTAAATGTTTTTCTAAGACCAAAAAAAAAAAGCATTATATTAGAAAACACTTCAAGTTCACTGTTGCAATGTTGTAAGAAGATATTGTTAAGGGAGATCAAGACAGCATGTAAACAATTACTGTCCATATAGAATTTCTACATCCCAGAGTAAATTAAGAAAGGCTAAATTATGTTTCACCTTTACATTATAAAATATCTCAAGTTAGCAGATGTATATGAATCTTGCCTCACAATTAATTTTTTTGTTAATGTCTGGTTGTTTGTCATAAAAAATTAGCTTTGTTTTGTTTTTTGAGACAGGCTGGAAAAAATTGTTGCATATAATCATATGTGTGTGCCTTTTGTTGCCTTGCCACCAGAAATGGATCTACATTTTGACAATGCTGTTTACTGCAAAGAATATATACAAATAAAATTATGTGCATTCAAAACAGAGCTTTGAATAAAAGAAATGAAATCAAGGGTATTTTTTCTTCTGTATTTTCTTTTCCATTTATCTTTACATATTCATCTTTCTTTTCCATTCATCTTTTGTTATGCTGTTTACTGATAAATGTTATTTGCATTCTTTACACATGTTTGTGTAGATCGTTTTTGTTAACAGGAACCATGTTTTAAATGTATAACAATTTGTTGGATACCAGAAAAAAGCCCCTGAAGGTTGGTTGTCAGTTCTCTTGAAGACTCATTTTAACTCTTTGAGTTCGAGACACTGACATTCAAGTCTTCAAAGGCCTGAAAAAGGGGCTTGCGTTTAATGGAGAGATGTTGACTTAGAGACTTTTCCTCCAACCTGATATCAAGTGCCATCTCCACAGGATCTGTCTTGCAGAATTCTCCTTCCCATCTCCAAGCCCTAAAGCCAGCAAGATGTGCGAGGAGACCAGTACCAGTTCCGGTATCACACCTAGTTCTCCTTCCCCTCTCCAAGCCCTAAAGCCAGCAAGATGTGTGAGACCAGTACCAGTTCCGGTATCACACCTAGTTCTCCTTCCCCTCTCCAAGCCCTAAAGCCAGCAAGATGTGCGAGACCAGTACCAGTTCCGGTATTACACCTAGTTCTCCTTCCCCTCTCCAAGCCCTAAAGCCAGCAAGATGTGCGAGACCAGTACCAGTTCCGGTGTCACACCTAGTTCTCCTTCCCATCTCCAAGCCCTAAAGCCAGCAAGATGTGCGAGACCAGTACCAGTTCCCATGTCACATCTAGTTCTCCTTCCCATCTCCAAGCCCTAAAGCCAGCAAGATGTGCGAGGAGACCAGTACCAGTTCCCATGTCACATCTAGTTCTCCTTCCCATCTCCAAGCCCTAAAGCCAGCAAGATGTGCGAGACCAGTACCAGTTACGGTGTCACACCTAGTTCTCCTTCCCCTCTCCAAGCCCTAAAGCCAGCAAGATGTGCGAGACCAGTACCAGTTCCGGTATCACACCTAGTTCTCCTTCCCATCTCCAAGCCCTAAAGCCAGCAAGGCGTGCGAGACCAGTACCAGTTCAGGTGTCACACCTAGTTCTCCTTCCCATCTCCAAGCCCTAAAGCCAGCAAGATGTGCGAGACCAGTACCAGTTCCGGTATCACACCTAGTTCTCCTTCCCATCTCCAAGCCCTAAAGCTAGCAAGATGTGCGAGACTAGTACCAGTTCCGGTGTCACACCTAGTTCTCCTTCCCCTCTCCAAGCCCTAAAGACAGCAAGATGTGCGAGACCAGTACCAGTTCCCATGTCACACCTAGTTCTCCTTCCCATCTCCAAGCCATAAAGACAGCAAGATGTGTGAGACAGTACCAGTTCCTGTGTCCCACCTAGTTCTCCTTCCCATCTCCAAGCCGTAAAGACAGCAAGATGTGCGAGACCAGTCCAAGTTCCGGTGTCACACCTAGTTCTCCTTCCCATCTCCAAGCCCTAAAGACAGCAAGATGTGCAAGGAGACCAGTACCAGTTCCCATGTCACACCTAGTTCTCCTTCCCATCTCCAAGCCCTAAAGCCAGCAAGATGTGCGAGACCAGTACCAGTTCCGGTGTCACACCTAGTTCTCCTTCCCATCTCCAAGCCGTAAAGCCAGCAAGATGTGCGAGACCAGTACCAGTTCCCATGTCACACCTAGTTCTCCTTCCCATCTCCAAGCCCTAAAGACAGCAAGATGTGCGAGACCAGTACCAGTTCCGGTGTCACACCTAGTTCTCCTTCCCATCTCCAAGCCCTAAAGCCAGCAAGATGTGCTAGACCAGTACCAGTTCCGGTGTCACACCTAGTTCTCCTTCCCATCTCCAAGCCCTAAAGACAGCAAGATGTGCGAGACTAGTACCAGTTCCGGTATCACACCTAGTTCTCCTTCCCATCTCCAAGCCCTAAAGACAGCAAGATGTGCGAGACCAGTACCAGTTCCCATGTCACACCTAGTTCTCCTTCCCATCTCCAAGCCCTAAAGCCAGCAAGATGTGTGAGACCAGTACCAGTTCCTGTGTCACACCTAGTTCTCCTTCCCATCTCCAAGCCCTAAAGCCAGCAAGATGTGTGAGACTAGTACCAGTTCCGGTGTCACACCTAGTTCTCCTTCCCATCTCCAAGCCGTAAAGCCAGCAAGATTTATGGAAAGAGAGATACCGGAAGACAGAGAGAGAACATTCATGGGAGGGAGTTCACACACATTTTTTTTTGGGGGGGGGGGGGGCCTCGCTCGCTTTGAACTCAAGCGTAGTCCACACACAATACTTCTAGTAATGCTGGACTGAATTTTGCGTGTAGATTAGCTTTCCTTAGTTAGTTAGTTAGTTATCAGTTGGGGTATCTTCGTTGCACTCCGGATATGTCCATAGGTGCTCAGATCCTCCCCACAGCATATGCATCAGCGTCCGGTGGCTAATAGTGCCAGTTCTGTGTTGGTTGACGAGGCGCTTTGTTTTCCCGATGTACCTCTCGCGTCTGGCTGTGCCGATTCTTACTCCCAGGTCTTTCATCCTGGAAAGCGATGTGGAATCACTGGCGTCAAAATCCTCTGTTCTCGCCATATCTTTAAGGGCGTTAATAACATCGGCACGATCCATGGGCTGGCCATCTACAGGGGGTGCAGAGCCAGCCAATTTATCAGCTCGTTCATTTCCCTCGACTCCCGCATGTCCCGGGACGAAGATGAAGGTGACTTTGCGGACAACAGACTTCCGCAGCGACTCAGTCCACTGTCTACGTACAGATCCAGCTTCGACCTTCTGAATCATGCTCATTGAATCACTTAGTACACACACGTTGGTATAATGCTGTGATTCCAGCCATATGAAAGCCTGTGTAACTGCCATCACCTCCATCGTCATGCTGCTCGTGGTCATAGAGTGGGCACCACTGGATTCTTGAACGGTTCGGCCCGCTGAACGGGCTGTAAATGCCCACGCACTTCTCTGCTGCTTTACAACAGATCCATCTGTATAGATGAGCACTTCGGGGCTATCTGAGTGATCATAGATGAGCGCGTTAACCTCTGCATTGACAGCGGCAGGGTTCTGCTCTCTGCACCGTCTGTCGAGTGTGATAATGCAGGAGAAGGTACACTTAAAAGCTGGAGGCACCGGCACCCATTCCTTTCCGGGGTTGATACTGGTAAGACTGCAGACCTGTCCGACGACATCTTCCGCCCGACCCATCCATGATTTGCCCCTCTTTAGCCTGTCATCCTTTTCTCTGAATATAGCGTCATGCAGAGGGTGCTGCTCATCTGCACTTATTTTTAAGTATGCACGAGCTCTCCAGATCTTGATCCTGTGTTCCATTGTCGGGAAGTCAAGGAGGTATCTCATTGCTACACAGCTGGTGTCTCTCGTGCAGCCCAAAATGATGCGCATGGCTTCGTTTTGTACCTTTTCAAGTCTTCCAATCTGTGTAGGGCTGACAGTGAGGATGGCCAGGGCATACTCGATGCGTGAAAGCACAAGTCCTTGGAACAGAAGTAATAGCAGTCTTTGCTCGATATTGGCAGTCGCCATGACTCTCATTGCTGCCAAACCTTTTCGGGCCTTCGTTATGACATAATCGACATGATCTCTGAAGGACAGGCTACGATCAAGCCTCACGCCAAGATATGTCATTGACTGGGTTCTACTCAGAATGCTCCCATCCATTCTCACTGCCGGCAGGTCTGTTTTCACAATATGGTTGTTTAGTGAGAACCATGTAACCGTTGCCTTTGCAGGGTTGACAAGGGCGTCGGCATCAGCACACCATGAGGAAATTCGATCTAGTTCGCCCTGCATATAGTTGGCAACCGCCTGTCTATCTCGACCCTGTCGATACACGAGGATGTCGTCAACGAATGATAGAGTCCTACCCCTCCCATCCAACTGTTGTTCAGTGATCGGCACCGTATACACGTTGAATAGTACTGGTGACAGTGGTGAACCCTGCGGCAATCCTGGACATATCGTTATCGGCTCAGAAGACCAACTCCCGCATCTTAGCATCACCTTCCTTTGGAGTAGAACTGCAGCTATCCATCGTACAAGGTGAGGGTGCACTTTCAGTCTGAGGAGGGTTTGCATCAAGTGCTCGAAAGATACTCTGTTATATGCGTCCTCTAAGTCTATGGCGGCCGCACATGTCTCTTCTCTGACCTGAAATCCTTCGTAAACATCTTGAGCAAAGACCGCCGCATTCAGCCATGACTCTTTGTTGCGTCTGTATCCTCCAAGTGTGGGCGGGAAGCAGCCGAGCTGTTCCATTAACAGTGTCCCTGGCCATCAGGCAAATTCACTCCGACTTCAAAGGTACTTGTATTTACGTCCCCAAGTCAGAGACGATAGGTCAAAATTTTAGTCCAACTGTGCAGTGTAGGGGTTGAACCCCTTACTTCGGCATCAGCACACATGATGTTTAAGATCATGCATTCTTATCAATTCGCCCAATTAACACATGAATTGTTGAAACCTGTCTTCGGAGATCTCAGTTTGTGGAGAAGCATGATCGCCAACGCCAGAAGTCAAGGCACTTGATTATGTTGACATGATAAGGAGAGGGGAGAGAAATAGAAGCAAAGTGGACACAAGAACCAAACAGAAGATAAGACATGAATATCAAGTACAGTTGTGTTGGTTCTTAAATGAAGTAATATATTAGTGGAAATCCGAAGCTTCGGAGGAGCAGTCTTTGATGAGCGGGAGGCCCAATACACGAAAGTGAGGCTAAGCAGCCATGTGCAGGACGTGACGATTCCTTAGGTGAGTCCAGTAGAAGAGCGCTATGTGTTGGCTCTAGAAGAAGAAGAAGAAAAAGAAGAAGAAGAAGAAGAAGAAGAAGAAATGAAGTAATACTACTATAAATGGTCGAATGGGTAAGAGCGCGTGTTCTTAAATATCCGGTGTGCTGATGCCGAGGTTAGGGGTTCAACCCCTACACTGAACAGCTGGACTAAAATGTTGACCTGTCGTCCTTGACTTGAGGACGTAAATTACAAGTAACTCTGAAGTCGAAGTGGGTTCGCCTGTTGGCGAGGAACACTGTTAATAGAGAAAGCTAATCCACACGCAAAATTCAGTCCATCACTGCTATAAATAGTGTGTATGGACTACGCTTGAGTTCAAAGCGAGCGAGCGCAAAACAAAAACATACTACTATAATAACTACTGGGGCAGCAACCTTATCTCTCCAGCAATAACAAATAAATGCATGCTTGTGTCCCTTCTAGAAGTTTACATGATTGACAAATGATTTGCTCATGGTTACCACTGCCATCGGGAACAAGGGGGAGGCAGTAAGTAAGTAGTTGGATGGCTTGGCCAGGTGACACGGTCGAGACAAGAACACGGAGCTGATCCACGACTCTGGTGATCGTTGAGATGGCGAAACATGACCACATAGGATTATTATCGGCACGGCACATGATGATGATGATGATGTGACCGTTCACTACCTGGGTCAAATCTCGCGATATCGGAGGGGAAACTCAGAGATTTTAATCCGGGCCTTGGCAGCCATTTTTAAGCCGCGGTCATATTACATCCCAAACGGTTTGTAAACTTTAAGGTAAGAATTTACATTAGCGCTTGTGTTCTGTATATTGCTA
Source organism: Cepaea hortensis (assembly GCA_963921405.1). NCBI lineage: Eukaryota > Metazoa > Mollusca > Gastropoda > Stylommatophora > Helicidae > Cepaea > Cepaea hortensis. The sequence goes on along the minus strand of OY992889.1, from coordinate 81,979,986 downwards.
TAACATGTTGGCGTGTAGCTTTCAACGAGAAGTCGAGCTGAAGACACTATAAATTCGTAAATGTAATATCCACGGAACAGCTTTACATATAAAGGAGCTGTTTTGTTGAAATTTTCGAACTTTGATGAGAAGAGGTAACCTACGAAACTGGCGCTGTTTTCATTTCCTCTCTGTTGTGGAAACATAACATGAACACATTCAGTCAAACTGAAATAATGAGCACACACAGAGGATTTCACCGGTGTTACATACGACATTTGGAAAACATAAATGTTAGGGAAGACATCGGATGATAATAGAACAATCGAAAACTTGTTAGGCAATAAATAAAGAAGTCCCCAACGAATGGAAATTAGGCGACATCAGAAGGAAAACATCACATCATGATCATGTATTCATTGTAAATAACTCGACATTCTTTACTTTGGACACTTTGGTGGTGTGGTTTGGCTTTGGACATGTCAAGCGATAGCGAGGAAATGGAACAGCTGGTTGAATATTTTTAAGTATATATATAATATAATATATACTTACTAACAAACAACAGCCTAGACAACTTGAAATCTCAAGATGAAATTGTATTGGAAATAAAGAACCTAAGAATGGTAAATCAAATCATTTAATCAAAATCACCAGGGTGTGATGAGATACCATTACCAGTTGATCTGACCTAATTATTAAAAATAAATATAATAATAATAAAATATTAAGACTAGCACTGCTGCAGAGCAGTGGTGGAATTGGCACCACAGGTGAAATGGTGGGGCTGACAGCAGACCGGGCTGACAACCCCATATGCTGTATACTGTATTATACTATTATAGTATAATGTCCTTGTCACGTCAAATGAAAGTACAAGTAGATGCCTCTTGGATCCTCCAAAACGGGGTGGAGGGGTGAAGGATCCAACAATGACCACACGTTGATGACCCTATCCATTCCACCCACCATGACTTCAGCTGAACAACCGGGCTGGGCATGCGTTTGTGGTAAAAGCTTCGCCTCCTACAGGGGAATGAGAATTCACACTGGACGAAATTAGTGCTAGAGTGTGTCACAGGTGACACGACAGCGCTCCCGTGGAAGGGATATAAATAAGACGTTAGAGGATCTCGGCTGTGCGGGAGAACCTCACAGAGCTGAGAAGACTCAAGTCGATGTCGCCTGTGACACACCCGAGCAACCTTCAGAGAGTCTCAGGGTGAAGATCAAGTTCCCCTTGCCACCAAAAGGCAGAATGGGTGTGATTAGATGAGACATCCCATGTTTTAGAGGATGAGCTAAAACACATGTCACTAGAGGAGAAAGTGCAAAAGTTTGGAGAGATTGTATACATTCACTTGCTGCATCAATTTGGTAGGAAGCAGCTAGCCTGCAGAAGACCATTGGGCAGAAGCTGCTGGAGAAGGTAAGAAAATAAAGGAAAGCCGCTCGAAAACAGTATAAAACAGCAGCCGAGCATGAGAAAGAGGGCTTGTGCCAGGTGTGGCAACTTCTGAAAGCCAGGCACAGTGCCTGCCCTCTGTTGAATGGAACGGTTCTGCAGGAACAGGCGAAAATCCCAGAAGGAACATGAGATATTCTTCTGGGAACCATACAGGTTTGCACAGAACTTGTTTGAACAGCCGCAATCCAGCATCCTCAGTGTCAGCAAAGAGGAGCTGGAGAATCACCTCGTGACGATGTACTCCGATGCCCAGCGGGACGCCACACTCAGAGAAATTGACGGGCTCAAATAGCCGGAGAAATCAGCTGTGGGTTTCAATGCCAAGCCTCTGTTGTGGAGCGAGGTGGTTGCGATGATAAAAAAAAGCACGTTAAAGTTAGTACCAGGGCCCAGCGGTGTGCCTTACACAGTATACAAGCGGTGCCAGAATGTCCTTAAGAAACTCAACCAGATAATGAAATCCACGTGAAGCACAAGCATGTCAGCACAGAGTGGAAGAAAGCCAATGGAATCTACATTCCCATAGAGCAAAACTCAGCCAGTATTGCCCAATTCAGGTCAATCTCCTGATCGTCGAGGGGTAAATATTATTCTCAGCCATGGCCAGCCGAATCACGACGTACTTGATGAGGAATAAGTACGTCAACATGTTGGTTCAAAAGGGGGGATACCTGATGTCCCCGAATGTCTAGAACACAGTGTTCTCATCTGGGAAGCTATCCAGAGAACGAAGATGAAAAAGGAGGAACTCCACGAGATATGGTTGGATCTGGTCAATGCCCCACCAGATGTTGTGGCATGCACTCAAGGCGTATCACGTGCCCTATAACATTAGAAAAATGCTTATGTGGTACTTCTTGAGCTTCTCTCTCCGTTTCTTGACCAAGACGTTCACGACCAGATGGATCGACCTGCAGGTTGGTATTGCCATGGTATGTACGATTTCGCCGATATTATTCGTCATGGCCAAGCAGGGCCGGCATTAAAGGACAAGCGAGAACTCGGGCACAAAAACAACCGGGTGAGGCAGCTGAAAAGGCCTCGTGTTGGCTGTGGAATTGCTGTAACATGGATTGGGACATATTTCGAAACTTGTGTGGTTAAAGTGGTAACTGCAGAACGACTAACAATCTCTCAACTAAGCAAGAACTTGCACTGTCTTGTGTTGACTCCGTAGTTTTCCCTCCGAGCGAGGGTAGTGGATCTACATACATGACTGTTCGGTGGGGCCATGTGGCAGCAGTCGTCAATTCATGCAAATGTCGGCCGAAGTCTAACCTCCATACCAAGGCGTAGTCGTCGTCCGTAAGTCGCACTCAGCTGCAGAGACCAATAGGTGGGTCGAAATCAAGAGGAAGAACCAACTTCCTAGTAAAGTGTGGTGCCATGAATGGGTAATGAAGAATGAACATGGCAACGGAGACGATTGGAGGCGATAGAGGCCATGGCTGGGGAGCAGCCTGGCTCCCCACGACCACAGGTGCTAAGGTAGTGTGAGGGCACAAGAACCGGATGCACAGGCTCTCCTCACTGAGGGAGGGGAGGCTTGAAAGTTGACATATTCACTGCTAAGGGACAAGCACAAACAACAAGGACAACAAAATCGACCAAACGTCTCTCACGGCAGGGGAAAGACCCCGAAGTCATGACCCCCCTGCCGTGTTTGCTCCACGGTGGAGTTTTTATCACTAATTAAAGCGGGAGGAGAAGGAAATATACAAAATCTTATGTAAAAAGATATGAAAATATGATGTATGTAAATCTATATGGCCCAAAAATTTAAAGAGAACTATCTTCAATCCAATACCAAAAAAAGGGCAACCTGAAATTATGCAAAACTATAGAACTGTTGCCCTGATCAAGTAAAAGTCTACTAAAAATCATAATGGGAAGACTTGATAAGAAAATGGAAGAATAGATTAACGTGGATCAAGCTGGATTTAGACAAGGAAGAGGAACAAGAGATCATATACTCAATATGCATGTAATAGTAGAGAAGTGTAGAGGATTTAATGTAAGTCTATTCTCCTGTTTTGTTGTATTCAAAGGCATTTGACTGTACAACATCAGAAACTTTGGGAAATTATGAGGAAAATGGGCTTTCCATCACATGTAGTACAACTCATAAAAATGCTCTATCTAGACTAATAAGCAGCAGTTGGAATAGATGGCAAGACATCAGATTGGTTTGACGTCAAGGAATGAGTCCATCAGGGATGTGTGCTGTCCCCTTATGAAAATCACAACTTCTTAACATAGCATAAACAAAGATAATGCATACAGATAAAACTAATATGGAGAAAGAAATATATGTTAATGAGGAAAAATTTAAGATGGTGGAAAATTTTGAATATCTTTGGTCATTAATTACCAACAAAGGTGACACAATCATGGAAATTAAAAGACAAATATGTATTGCTCTTTAAGAACTAAAACAACTGAATAAATTGTGGAATGGGACAGATAGAACTACAAAAATTAGATTTTTAAGAGCATGCATCTTTCCCATTGCAGCGTACGTCTGTGAGACCTGGACACTTAAGTAAACAAGCTGAACAGTGCATAAATGCCTTTGAATATAAATTTTATAGACGGGTTCTAAGACTATCTTGGATACTGAAAAGAACAAATGCATCCATACGAAAAGAGCTGAATACTGAAGAAGGTGGGCTACTAAAGACGATAAAACAAAGAAAATTGAAATATTTTGGTGACTTGAAACGTCATGAAAGTGTGGAGAGAACAGTCATGGAGGGATATATGCCTGGGAAGAGAAGAGGAAGGCCAACGAGAAGATGGGTGCAGGATATGGCGGATGATCTCCAGATGGGTGTATCGGACGCAGGACATCTTGCTAATGATAGAGAAGTTTTCCTAATGGTTGTTATGGGAGTGAAGTTCTGCAAGGGACATGCTTATGAATGAATGAATATACTGACATAGAAAAAGAACACACGCTTTAAAATAACAGCACTGGAGAATGAGGGTTGTGTGGAAACAAAGCAACCATCAAGGTACTTAATTACAGGATTACGTTAAATAATGCTACCTATCATCTCGGCGATGGAACAACTTTGCTTGAAATCACTGTCAATAATAAATTAAAAATTTGTTTCCTCAAAATCAGTTTTGTTTTTGTCTTAATGCTTAATTTAAGAATCATCACTGCACATGTAAAATTACCACTCTTGCTGTCCCCTTACTCAAATGCCACGAAATGCTGATTATTTCAGCAGCAAGTTTATTAAGTCTAACTTTTCCTCCATGCTTTGAGTATTGCCCAGACCCTCCACTTCCTCACTTCTGAGTGTCTTTTAAGATATTGGTACTGATATGCTAACTGTTCAGTTGCACTCTCCACCTGATTCCAGACTTACTTACCACATCGCTTTTATTTTAATAATAAATTGGCTCTCTGCCCAGAGGTGCAGCAACAGCTTATCAGTCTCTTAATTTCCCTGCTATGGGAATCTATGATATTCTCTCAGTCTTCGTCCTGTTGAGCAGTGCTAGGCACTTCACCCAGAACATGCCTGTTTCCATTTTTCAAAGCATGCTCTTGTGTCTATTACAAACACTTTTGGTTGTTCTATCATCCAATTGTAGGAAAGCTGCTGTCTCAGCCTAAACTTCCACTTTAATGCTAGATATTGTATTAGCAAGTGTCAAAACCAGCCAAGCAGATACAGCAAGAATACCACATGACGAGAACACAAAAGAAGAACCATCTGCAAATCTAACCATTAGAGAACTCCTGTTGTGGACGACCAAGCACTAATAGCAAAATCAGAAGCTGAATTACAAGACCACATGAATAGTCTAAACGAAATGTGTAGGGAGCATAACATGACAATTAGCACAAGCAAAACAGAGGTAATGACTATAACTAAAGAAGAACAAACAACAACAATTCACCTAAACGAACATCTCTTGAAACAAGTAAAGAGTTTCAAGTACTTAGGAAGTATAATATCATCAAATGGCAGATCAGAAGACGAGATCGAAAATAGGTGCAATAACACAAATCAACTCATTGGACAAATGGCACCAATACTAAAGAACAAACATGTATCAATAACTACTAAGAAAGCACTTTACAACACAATCTTCCTACCAACTCTATGTTACCAATGCCAAACCTGGACAATGACAGAAAAAGAGAAAAGAAAAATCACAACAGAAATGAGGTTCCTGAGAAGAATATTTAATGTATCAAGAAGAGATAAGATCAGAAATGAAGAAATCAGGACTAAAGTGGGGGTTAAAGCAGCACTAGATTTTATTAGAAAGCAGCAAGTCAAATGGTTTGGCCATGCAAGTAGGTTACCAGTCAACAGCATACCACAATGATGTACAGACCAGATGGAACAGAGGAAGAGGCCGACCACGTAAACGTTGGACGGAGGGAATAGCAGAGTCCATGGGCATATCGATATATGAAGCCCATAATCGGGCACTCTCACGATGTTTATACTTCTCCTTGATACCGCAAGGTACAAGAGGAACATGATGAGATGAGATGAGAAAATCCCTTTATTTAGATAGTAACCATTTGTCTTTGCAATAAAACTCCACCCACTCTTTTTATCCTCTTACCACAAACCCATCTCTGTATGTAATTGCATTGACTGGCTATGAGTTGTCTCCTGTCAGCTGTTCTATAGACATTTCTTAATACCTGATGCCTATCCCTGGCATCATGGGCCCAATGTAGAATGTAGCTATTCTTCTATGCAATGCTTCATTGTCAGGGATCTCCATGGCCTTCTTCTCCATGAGCTATCCTGCCAGTTACACACACCTGACTGATTGTGTCTGCAACTTGTGCCAAGCATTCTATTCTACCTATGTTCCTTGGATATAATTTAAAGCTTCCTATTGGGAATGCTGCCTGTCTGTTGTGATCTTAAGGTACTGCTTTATTGGAACACCTTGTGCCTGTCATATATGAATGGCAGGACCAATGTATACTGCATACATATAATTGGTGTATCCATTTGTGCGGCCCAGAATGACTCACATGACATTTATGTTTTATGCATTCTAGCTTCACCAGTTGGCTATAAGAAATTTTGTGAGCAGTTCCAGGCCATATGGTAAAATAGGAACAACATTCTTTGCCCCATGTCCATCACAGCCAAAACTTTCAGAGCACTCAATCCCTTCTTGGTCCTTTCCACTAGCTCCCACACATGATCCTTGAAGGACAATCTTCTGTCAAATGTTATTCCAGTTACTGGAGTGTGTTCTTTCTGTTGTTCACATTACCATTTGTTGTAACACCTGGTACCTCCTCCTCCTTTACAGTTCTTTTGTTTAATGAATACCACAGTACAGATGCTTTGTCTGGGTTGATAAAAGAGCTTGTTTCCGTGCACCACTCATCCACTTAGTTTACAGCAGCCTGCATTTCTCTTGATATTTTCACTGTCTCCTCTGTGTGCATACAGGGATTTCATCAGCAGATATCAATATTCTTTGAATGCTTGGTGCCTCTATTGCTGCTGTCTTAGTTGTATGAGCATTGAATAGCACAGTAAAATTGCTGATCCTTGTGGTAGCCCTGATGCAATGATGTGTTGCTCAAAATAGCAATTACCCATGTGGATAACAAACTTGTGTTCATAGAGGGCAGCTACAGTTCAATTATGATCCAGGGACAGAACACCATATCCATAAACGTGTGCATCTAGAGATCATACTTAATACTATTGTACATACATTCTAAATCCAAGACTACCACCACAATTTTATGCTTATTCTGAAAGCCTTCATATACATATGCAGTGCTCTCTGCATTTGCTCAAGTTTCTGTTTCCTTTCTATAACTCAGCCACTGAAATGAGAAATTATGCCTGCAACATGAGTGCCTGTAACTAGCGAGGATTGCACCTCTGTGAACACCACCTGAATCCTTAATCATAGTGATCGTCTGTAGAGCCAAATGAAGTGACTACCCCAACTATCCAGAGGTCACAGAGAAAGATGGTCTCATTTTACTCTTGGTGATGAAGATGCCAGCAGCATAAAGCCAATATATCCCAAGGTGGAGGTCAGCATGGCTGAATGGATATGAACACTCACTGTTACACATCCGGTGTGCTGATGCCAAGTTAGCAGGTTCACCTCCTATACCAGTCAGCTGAGCTAAAATGTTGACATGGAGACGTAACTTACAGATACTTCTGAAGTTTTGCTTGATGGCAAGGGACACTGGTAATAGGGAAAGCTAATCACCTCGCAAAAATCAGTCCAGTGCACTAGAAGTAGTAGCATGTGTATGGACTTCGCTTGAGTTCAAAACGAGCGAGTGCCCAAATAAATATCTCCCAAGGCCAGTCATAAAATATATTTCAACGAGCTCGGGCATCGCCTGTTACCAGGGCCTGCACATGAGAGTCTAGTCCCAGATTCTTAGTTAAAAATGATCTACGGTGAAGACCAACATCCTACATCTAAATATATCTTGACTTCAGAATGAAGCAACAAAGCCTGTAAAGGTGTTGCATGAAAATCAATGTATGTTGCCTTTCTGCAAGAAACCCTTCTTTTTATGAAGGAAATAAACATACTAGGGTTGTCATTTGCCTTAAGTGGCAAGGTATGACCTTGGTAAGAAACTGTCCAGTCCACCATAACCAACAACACCGGCTGATATTGACCACCTGATAATAAAGTTATAAGGTATAGATAACATCTAGCCTATGCTGTATATCTACTGCCTTCCAGCCTCAGTAGCAAGTTAACTAGACTTAAAGCAGCACTGAAGAAAACTCATAACCGGTAGCTTCAACACCCATATAACAACTCTGGGATACCATCTTATCAACGGAAAACTAGAAGTAGAGGAACCATGCATTGCTACACCAGATTTAAAAAAAGCTACACCAACACTCTTTCATAGAGTACATCTTGCGTCCAGCTGACCCGACTTGACATTTGTTTTAGTGGAAATGGCAGATGACACTACCATTAAAATCTTAGAGGGTGTAGGCAGTGACCTCTCCCTGTACCCATTGTGGCATCACAGGCGATACCATCCGGGATCTTCAAGAAAGCAGGCTGGCACTGGTATAGTTAAGATGATGATGTTGGGCTAGAGACACTAATTTGAAAAGATGACATCAACACAGCCTACATCTGTATAATCCCTGCAGCTGCCAAAAAGTACATTCCACCGGGGAACAAATCTTACCAGAACTCTGACCTGGCTGAAACAGTCAGACAAAAGAGAAGCCAGGAGATGGACAGAAAAATACCTTAACACTCAAACTGATTACAATAGGCGGACATAACAGTACAATATCTTGTAAAGAATATAACAAGCAAGAGATCTGGAAAGAAAACTGCAGTAAAATAAACATGGGACTAGAAGGAAATAAAGCTTGACCATTTATCGCAGAACATCAAAGAAGAGAACAACCCCACACCCATCCCTTTCCTTCTTTCCTGTGGATGTACTAAGATGGAGGAATATCATCGTCAGAGTTGAGATGCAAGAATGCCACACCAGCTGGCAGGGCGAATGATGATGATGATAGGAGAATTTTGTACTAGGCACAGCTTTATAAAATGGATATCAGAAATGTGTCTGTGATAGTAAAGGTGGCTGCAATTATGCTGCATCACCTGTCCTTGACCCTGGTATGCCATATATCGAGAAACTTTTATGCTTCTTTGTCTTCTGTCTTTTATATCCCATTGGAGCATAGAACATCTTTTTGCTGTCTCTTGTAATTCCTAGTTTGTATACTAGGAGTGTTTAAAAACAGGGTACGATCAATCACAGTGTTAGCCCATCAGTGTGTTTCTACTCATGACATAGTAGTCCAGGTATTATGTCTTTCCAAAGTCAGTAAACAAAACACTGTTTGTCCCTGTCTTATAGATGTCTATAATATTCTGCTTTCATTAGCCTCTTTCAGGCAATCATTAGTTATTTTGGCAGTCCAAGTTATTCACAACTTTCACCTCAGAAACCACATCTCCACTGCTCACAAGTTCTTCCTAATTTGTTCATTCATGTTCCAAGATTTGCTTTCATGCAGCAGAACAGGTGCTGTAAAATATTTAAGTATTCTCTTTCTGACATTTACTTAAAGGGTTTAATCCTCCTGTGAGACATCACAGGGCTTTGTTTCAAAAGGTCAAGACATTGTGAGTGTGTAATGTATGTCAGAAGAAATGGATGAAGAGTTGCTGTATGCCAGAGGCGAGACTTATACTGAGCCAGGCCTCTCTTAAGCTACATGTGTGTGGGGCATCCTGGGTTGAAACTTAAGTGACTTGAAGATTGGGCACAACCTACTACTGGCAGTGCTGATTGCATTTCGGTACAAACCTTTGGCCTTGTCCACGTCGGACTGGAAGCACTAGACTCAAGTTTCGCTCTTGTTTGAGCTCGTCAGTAGTGCATATCCCTGACTGGACCCGGAGTCGTAGGTTCGTACCGGAATACGATCAGTGTTGCCAGTAGTGGGTTGTGCTCAATCTTCAAGCCTCAAATCCTGAAATAACCAAATAAATCAACTAAAGTTTCCAATGAAGAGAGGAGCATCAATGGTCTCCACTGTGATGAAGCTGGCTGAGGACTACAAACATTGTATACAAACAAGACTAAAGATGGTCTCATTGATATACCACCTGATTATAACATTAAAGTAACAACACAGCTATGAGATGTTGGAGTACTAGATGATATGGTACCTAATGAGCTAGTCACACAAGCAAGAGACATTCTCATCTCATCAGCACAAAAACATGGTTCCTAAAAAGAGGTACGAGAAGCAGAGCTATATCACAATGGAATAAATTAAATGGAACAGAGATTTAAAAAAAAAATTATAATAGAAATAGTCTTCCATATTATAATTACATGAGGGACGCAGAGATGTTTCCAAGGCACCAGGGCCAGGTAATATACTGGCCAAGACCTATTGACGCGTCCTCGTCGAGCGTCCTGGGCAACAGGTCCCTTCGGGATCCTGGCTAAAGTCAGTAGGATCGCCGATTCCTCCGAAGTCGGAGAGTGTCTGCCTGTACGGCGAGGAACCAACAGTCTGCACACCAATAAGCCAGACATGGGACAACGGATACTCACGCAAACCTCAGGTCCTGTATGACATCACACTGATGTTGGACAACAGGATGCCTTCATCCGACATACAGGACTTCGCGTTGGAGCTCAAGCCAATGAACACAAGCAAGCAAGCAAGTAGCATAATTACATGAGAAACATAAAAATGGGAATAAGAGGTGGGTTTACCAGCACGAAGATGGACACAGGGCATTGAAGAGGGACGCAGAGGTGTTTCCAAGGCACCATGGCTAGGTTCTATACTGGCCAAGACCTACTAACACGTCCTAGCTGTGCGTCTTGTGCAACAGGTCCCTTTGGAGTCCTGGCTAACGTAGTAGGATCACTGATTCTTCCGAATTCTGAGAGTATCTGCCTACACGGTGAGGAACCACCAGTCTGCATACCAATAAGCCAGACATGAGACAACAGATATGTAAACCTCAGTCCGGTGTGACATCACACTGACTTCGCGCTGGAGTTCACAGCCAGTGAACGCAAGCAAGCAGTTATTGAAGACACCTTGGGCATGAGAATTCTTAAGGCAAAGGATCGAAAATCTTCAGTGGGGCGTGTTGAAAGTGATATTCTGTAAAGAGCCTGCTATATGTTGATGGAAGTGGAATAGTCTTCTTCTTCTGTGTTCGTCCAGAATGTTGTTTTAGGCGTAATTGCATTGTGCCTGTTTACAGCAGAGCTGTGATATTTGCACCTTTTGGCCGACACATCAGACTTCTTCAGGCATTTGTTGGCCGTGTTACCTTCCCAGGTGTTTTGTAGGAAGTTTGTTTCTCATTGTTGTAGTGTTATCCCCATCCCAGCTGGCCTAGTTAGAACAGCAGAAGACGTCCTGGTCAGCCTTCGGGGAGAAGGAGGGGGGGGGGGGGAGACGATGGACATTCCCCGCCGTCCAAGGAGGCTTACATAATTGCAGAGCCGATGCATAGCGCTCTGGTACTGGGCTCACCCAAGCAATCGTCATGCCCTGCATATGGCTGCTTAGCCTCACTTCCACATATTGGGCCTTCCATTCACCACAGGCTGTTTCTCCAGAAGCCAGAAGAATGCAGTCTGCAGATGACATCCACACAGTGATGCTTTCAGCTAAAGTGGTATGGCAAAGTCACTCATGCTTAGAGGATTCCAGTCCATGGAGATGCCACAGAGGACACACTGAGAAAACCTGATAAAAGTATAACCAAGAAACCCTTTATGTAGAACCCACAGGGTAAACAAAAATAGAGGGAGACATGAAAATATATAGAGATGAGAATTAGAGATGGATAAATATTCAGGGGAGGACATGTAGGGAGCTGTAGGAGACAATAAAAGATAGGATGGCTTGGCTTGAGTTGGTGGAGGCCTGTGTTCCAATGGGGATAATGGACAGAAGAAGAAGAAAAGAATGTTGGTTATATTTTGCCTATTCACAGTGCGACGATTCACAGGAGTCTCCGAAAAATTTCAGTCGTTAACTGAAGGGCGCGGCCCGGAATCAAACTCACAACCTTCCGAGCCATAGACGGCTTGACCACTTCGCCACGGAGACTTCTTTTCTTTTTTCTTTTTATGCCTATTCACAGTGAAACTGATATTTGCACCTTTTGACTATGCATCTGGCTACTTCACAGCGGTTTTGAATCAGGTTTGCCTTCTGTTTTGAATCCCCTCTTTCTTAGCCATACTACAGTGATGCAGCCTGTTTTCAGGACCACAACTTGGAGGTAGTGTAGGATCTGGTGTAGGAAATGATTCAAGTAGTCAAGATTTCAGTCACTGACTACATATATTTCTTTCACTGTATCTTTGGTCCCCATACTGTGTTCAATCCCACCTATACAAATGCAGTTATTTAGTTATACATTGTTGAATAAGCAAATAAACAAATTGTGGAATTGGACACAATCACAAGTGACAGAAAGAAAGCCACTAATATAACTACATTGTGTAGTTTTTGTATGCTGATGATGGCTTTTTAACTGCATCGTCCATTCCGGCATTGTTTGTTGTATTCTTGTAATGCTGACCAATTTCGCTATCCATTTTTGTTGATTTCTTCTTCTTATTTTTGCCATTTATCACCCATAGGGACAGAGGCTCGCAACCAACCTACACTCAGCCATCTTATCTTTTGCTGTCTCCGGCAGCACTCTTCATGTCCACCCAATATTCACCCCCATCTTTTATTCTCTTCTCCATGTGTCCTTAGGTCTCCCACTATTTCACTTGCCCTGTGGGTTTCAGACAAGCAAGTGTCTAGTTATACTATCCTCAGGTTTTTTCAATGTGTGTCCTATCCAACACCAACATCTCTTCCTCACCTCTTGATTCACTAGAATTTGTTTAGTTCTCTCCATTGATGATTCGATCATACCATTTTATTCCCACTATTGTGTTTAGTCACCAATTGATGAATGTTTGTGGTTTATTAGCAATTCTTTTCGTCATTCTCTATATTTCTATATGCAGTATTTCGTAGGTCAGCACGGCCGAATGGATAAGAACGCATGTTCTTAAACATTTGGTGTGCTGATGCTGAGGTCAGGGATTCATCATTGGATAGTTGAACTAAAATGTTGACCTATTGTCCGTGACTTTGGGACATAAATTACAAGTACCTCTGAAGTCAGAGTGGGTTCACCTGGTGGCGAGGGACACTGTTAATAGGGAAAACTAATCCACATGCAAAATTTAGTCCAGCACTACTGGAAGTAGTGTTTATGGACAACGCTTGAGTTCAAAGCGAGCAAGCCCACATAAAAAATACAGTATTTCTGATGAACACTGGATTATTAGTATGGTGCTAAGTTTAACATCCTTTGACTTTAACAAATTTTCTAGTGCTATGAAAGCTCCTCTTGCTTCTTATATTCTCATTTTACTATCTCTGTATGTTCCTTCATCTGTGTCTACATTGCTTTCTAAATAGATATATAATTCCAACTCTTGAAATCTCAAAACTCTTGTATCTCCAAGGAAGATCAGGTTGGTATTTGTCTGGTTAAATCCATGCCTTTTCACTATGAATTCTTTATTGTGACTTCAACAAATGTTTATCTTGCTTCTGTGTGTGACAGGAGTGCAGTGTCGTCAGCGGAGGCCAAATCATGTTGCTTTATTAGAGTCCATTGAATTCTATTTCTGGCGGTGGTTATTGTTGTCTTTATTGATTTATCATTGCATTTTTACAGCTTTACATTGTTGAATTAATGTCATGCTTTCTTCTACAGTGTGGATCTATCAATCTAATCCAGAGCCAGGATGCCCTTGGATACATTCATCTGTGGAACATGTAGGAACACTTTCACTGATCTCAGTGAGTTTGTTATCCACAAGCAGAGCAACTGCTCATCCGGGAGTGACAGCCACTCAGGCCTTGGCTCAGGCTCAGAAGTCTTACAACTTCATTTGAGTAAATCAGGAATTATAACTGGCCTGACTCGTGAGTCTCTAGGAGGAGGTAACTATACATGCAAATAGATTTATTGTTAAAATTACTCCCCCTTAATGGTCAGCCTATTCATGTGCCCTGCCAAATGGTATAGTCATTTATAGATCTCCACAGATCAAAGTTTTTGGTGTTCTGGATTAATTCCATTGATGATATTCCTCCATGCCACTGCTTTAGACCATCCAGCCCGGAATAATTTCTTTTAGTCTGCCTGTCCCTCTTCTGCCACTGATCCAGTCAGGACGATGTTTACCAATGCCACTTTTCTTATTATATGATCTAAGAACATTGCTTGTCTCTTTCTTTTTTTTCTCGCACATCGTTTACAGAACATTGCAGTCAACATCAGCATTTTTCAGCTGCTGTTGATGTCTTGGCAAGTTTTATGTTCAGTAGTTTGCCATTGCTTTCTGAACGACAGGCTCATGTACCTCCGTAAGTAACCAGCGCAATGCGATCTGCTGCTGAATCTCGCGCAGCTGTGTTTCGTACGTGGGTATACAGGATTATGAACAAAGTCCTTGATCCCTTCGCTAGGGAGACCGGCCTCTTTCTTATAGTTGTTTATAATGTAAAACATTAATGAGCTTTTTCTCGTGATTAAAGTCTTTGGAAAAGGTGCAGAACAAGGCATTAAGAAAGCTTGTTAATAGTATAAATAAAACGCCCTTCCTCTGGAACCCACAGAGCAGAAGAAATAGAGAAAGGCACATGGATATGAGAATTACAGGCACAGATGAAAAGTGTGGGGAGGGATAGAAGGAGGTGCAGGAGACAGCAGAGGATAGGAACAATTTGCAAAAGTTACTTGTGAGTGTTCGGTCCCTCGGTAAGGTGTGGGATTTTTTTCTGTCGGGGGCAAAAAGAAAATCCTAACCTGCACAGTTCGCGGCGACTGCACTAGCCAGGCGGCCTTTATTCCTCAGGCTCAAAGACCCCTCTGCCATACACCGCCAGGTACTATATTGGCAGTAAATGACAGTTATGACTTGTGAGTGTATGCTCCATTGAAGACAAAAGGAAGAAGATGAAGAACTCGAAAGCAGAATGATTCATATGGCTTTCATAAAACAAACTGCTTATAGTGTTCAGTTACCATAAGCCAAGCTGCTGGGAAACATTTGATTATTAAGAAATATTTACACACAGAAGTCACAAACAATATGTTGCACGATTTATTGCCAGGTATATTTAGCTGCATCTCATCAGGTGCATACTGCAGAGTTACATATCATATGAAGTGAATAAATGAATAATACTTAAGCTGAAACAATTAGCGCATATAGTCACAGATGTTCAAATGTGGAACATCTGTTATCACCATGGTAATTTAAAATTTACATCAAACTCTTTCTGTATGCACAAAACTGGCTGGACCCGCCAAATTGCTAATGCCTCACTATATTTGAGCAATCGTTTGTTTGCCGAATACAGTGAATGAAACGCTTTTTCTTTGTTCATGCTACGACCATATTTTATTAGGTGTTGAGAAAAATTTTGATTTGTGATGGGTGTGGCATCTGTGCAGGCTGCAGGAAGCCAGGCAAACCCAGCAAGTGTGAGCAGCCAATAGACGCACATTCAGACCTCTTAAAGGACTGAAAGCTGGCTGGAAGGACTATACAATACTAGAAGAACAGAGAATGCGGATTAAGCCAAAGGGTGGACATTTAATAGTATAGCTCTCTCTGGGAAGGTAAACCCGGTCAACAAATACCCGCAGAAGTGGGATGTGTCTGCTTAACGGCGCAAGAACACAGCTCTGCTGTAAACAGGCACAACGCAGTCACGTCCAAAAATACTCTCCGGATGAACGCAGCAGAAGAAGAAGTATAGCTCTCTGAGTATAGAATTATTTGTAAATGCTTACCTTTCATTCTGTGTTTTTGTTTCAGTGGCTCACGTATGTGAATAAAAAGACTATCGACTGTATAATTAATCTCTCTGTATGTTTCTATCCCTCCCTCCCTCTTTCTCTTTCTCTCTCTTCCTCCCTCTTTCTCTTTCTCTTTCTCTCTCTCTCCCTCTTTCTCTCTCTCTCTCTCTCTCTCTCTCTCTCTCTCTCTCTCTCTCTCTCTCTCTCTCTCTCTCTCTCTCTCCCTCTCCCCCCCCCTCTCTCTCTCTCTCTCTCTCTCTCTCTCTCTCTCTCTCTCTCTCTCTCTCTCTCTCTCTCTCTCTCTCTCTCTCTCATTCATTCATTCATTCATTCATTGTTTTCTTCTTAAATTTCTTAAATATTTTTTCTATATTTGGTACATTTCTAGAATGCACAGTTGTAATGTCTGTACTTGAGCTTCACAAATTAGTGTATTTAATAACCTGTTGCAATAATATCACATTATTACCAGGTGATAACGGTGCCACTTTAGCATTCCTGAATGATGTCAGTCTAGATGGAACTTTGCGCAGAAGTGACCTTGAGGAGGAACAGCAAGGGGAGGACACAGGAACAACCACACACCTCATAATTCTGAACAAGTAAATTATTTGTATATTTGCAATATCTGTTGTCTTGTTAGAATTTTATTTATTAATGTTAGACTTAATTGTTAGTCATCTGAGAAAGTTGCCGTCTCCTAGGTTGTTATCTTATTATTCCATTGCTGTCATGTCGCATTATTCGCTCAAAATTTGTATTGTTATGTTGCATTATTCAAGCCAAAACTATGGTGTTTTCCGTGCAAGTAATAATTTTATAATTTAAGTTTAAATGTTTAAAATTACAAATTGTGTGTTCTGAGATGTCCAGCTTGTAAATGTTTTTCACTTATTTTTTTTTTTCTTTCTGTTACCGCTGTTGTTTTTACTGTGTGCATAATATTATTTTGATTACATATTTTTCTAGTATATTCATCATTCTCTTTTGTTGTTGTAGTTTGTCTTCTGTTGATAAAGATTACACATTTTTTTGACAATATATAGTAAAAGAACCATTGCCACTAGTTAAGTTAAAATTTAGTTGCATATCCTTTACAGGACATCGCAGTCAACCCCAACATTTTTTGGCTGTTTGTGATCTCTTGGCAAGTTTACGTTCAATAGTTTGCCATTGCTTTCTGAATGACCAGCACCCATACCATTTTATAAAAACCCCAACACAAGGCAGTCTGTTACCAAATCGCCCGCAGCTGACTTTCAAACACGGTATGCGGGATTACGAACCCTTTGCCACAGAGCCTGGAGAGAATTCCCCACCGGTTGAGAACCACTGTTCTAGGCCATGGCATTGGTGGATGAGCCAGCTCCCGTCCTCATCACCTTTCCATCTCAGAAAATTCTCAAAAATGGCTGGTACCTATTTTTATGAAGCAGGGTCAAACCGTGAGCCATTCTGCTTGGAAAATAATCCTAATACTGCTGTGGATTGAGCCCAGACCACCATCTTGGCAGGCAAATATACTAACCAATACACAACTGTGGCTCTAGAACAGTGGCAGCTGGTTCAATCCTTAGTCTTTGTATGGATGATGTGGCTGTGAAATAAATCCATGTGTTGACTACTTAGATCTAGGTATACAAATGAACACATTGTGTGTTTGCTTTTTCCTGCCTTCTTTGTATCATATGTGATGACATTTCCTCAGTGGAAGTTTGGAAGGTAGCAGTGATGCTACTGACCCAACAGTCACGTTGCTGGACAGTGCTGGACATCCTGGGAGCCTTGCAGTCATCTCTCAGTCAGGAGATCACCTGACCATGGGCAGGATAGCTTCAACCGAGGCAGCAAAGTCTGATCTTTCAGACAGACAAGATTTAGCCCAGGAGTCATTGGCAGGGGTTGAACAAGGACAGGATAATGCCGTGCCATTGAAAAGTAGGTTATGAGCATGCATGCTTTTTCATTCTCATGAATATATCAGACAGGTTGACTTTTGTGATCTTAGATCGTAACTTGTATGGCTGTTTGGGTAGGGGTTAATATGCAGTTGCATTTAATCCCGGTGAATGTTTGCAACTTCCCATCCTACAGGTTGGGTAGATGATGCATGAATGACTCACATGAAAGTGTAAATCCCATGAGTAAATGAGTTGGAAAACCAGTGAATACAATAGTCTGGTGATTTAGTATGGGACTGGGACTCAGAGGAGACACTTCATGTTAATCACATAGGGAGAAAATGATAAGTTCAAATACCAGAATGAAGTCTAAGATCATGGCTCAACCCAACAGATGTTGAGGCCTAACTACTAATATTCCAGAGGACTTGTGTCCGTGGTTACATTGGGACCCTTTCCCATTCACTGTGTTGGTAGCCTTCTATAGTAAACTGGGAGTAGCCTAAGGATTTATGGAGGTATTGTGTGTAATGAAAGTGATCTTTTACACCAAAACATAAACAAATGTAATTGATTTGTTGCAGCCATAGACATCTAATTGGTTGGTTTGACATCAAGCAAGGAGTCCATCAGGGATGTCTGCTGTCCCCCTATTTGTTTAACCTGTACGCTGAAAATATAATGAGAAATGTAAGAGATGATATAAACAGGGAGCAATATGATGCCCTAAATATCGGTGGTCATGACATACCAGAGATTCATTCGGTATGCTGATGATACAGTATTGCTATCCACAACACAGAATGTTATAGAAAACCTAATAGCCTCAACCCAATTGAATAGTGAAAATCACTACTATGGAGAAAGAAATATATGTTAATGAGGAAAGATGGAGGTCGTGGACAATTTAGAATATCTTGGATCATTGATTACCAACAATGGCGACACAATGAATGAAATTAAACGACCACTTGAAATTGCTCTTTAGAGACTAAAACAACTGAATAAATTATGGAGTGGGACAGACAGAACTACAAAAATTAGATTTTTAAGAACATGCATCTTTCCCATTGCAACACACGCCTGTGAGACCTGGACACTTACTAAACAAGCTGAACAGCGCATACATGCCTTTGAATATAAATGTTATAGACGAGTTCTAAGAATATCTTGGGTAAAGAAAAGAACAATTGCATCCATACTTCAAGAGCTGAATATTGAAGAAGGTGGCTATTAAAGACAATAAAACAAAGAAAATTGAAATATTTTGGTCACCTGAAACGTCACGAAAGTTTGGAGAGAACAGTAATGGAGGGGTATATGCCTGGGAAGAGAGGAAGAGGAAGGCCAAAGAGAAGATGGGTGCAGGATGTGGCAGATGATCTCCAGATGGGAGTATCAGACGTGAGACATCTTGCTTATGATCGAGACGTTTTCCGGAAGGTTGTTATGGGAGCGAGGTTCTGCAAAGGACATGCTACTGAATGAATGAATGAATGCAGTCATAGAAATGAAGAATTAGAGGAGAAGGTTGCAAGTTGTTTTTTTTGGTCATGTAAATTAAACTTTTCAGTGTTAACTATTAGAGGAGCCTAAGACATGTGGAGGTATCATGTGCATTGAAGATCCTATACACCATACAAACAAACCAAACAGTTAAACCAAATATAACTGTTGTGTTGAAACATACAAGTGTAGTTTTAAAGATGAATGTTACAAACACCACGTCATGCTATGCTTTAGTTTAATCGACGGATCAACATCATGGCACATGGGTGTAACCCATAAGTTCTCCGTTCTACTCCTACCTCAAGCCTGAATCCAGAGAATCTCAGCTCAATGCATGAACTCTGCAGCACCGGCAAGGATCCTGAAATACTTTGGGTAGATTTTTAACTCAAAATTTTGTGTGTGTGTGTGTGTGGGGGGGGGGGGGGGGGGCCTGAGTGGTCTTGAGGTATGATGTCCGCCTTGAGTGCTTGAGTGCTGGGGGTCCCGGGTTCAAGCCCAGGTGAGGGCCGGGATTTTTTCACGTGGACTTAAAGTAACAAAATTTTTCCTGGTCTCTAGGCAGTGAGATTGGACGTTCATGTGTATTGTTGCACAAGTAAAATATCCCTTGGCAGTTGGAAATTGAAAAAGAGTAGCCTAACGGTGCTGCCAGGGCAAATTTTGAAATTTATGCCTTCAAAAGTAAATGCCATGGATAGCAAAAATAAGTGATGACAACATAAAATAGGTTTAAGACAAAGGAACTTGTCTACAATCATAAGAAGGACACAGTCAGCATTCTTCTTCTTCTTCTTCTTCTTCTTCTTCTTCTTCTTCTTCTTCTTCTTCTTCTTCTTCTTCTTCTTCTTCTTCTTCTTCTTCTTCTTCTTCTTCTTCTGAGTTTGTCGGAATGTTGTTTTAGACGTAATTTATGTTGTGCCTGTTTTAGCTGGGCTGCGATATTTTCACCTTTCGGCCCATTTGATTTGATGAGTAAACCAAAATATATTTTGATAACTGGCAATGGATAAATGGGTGCAGACTGCTAGTGAATAGATACTAGACAGGGGAAATGTGATCATGTTGGCAGTAAGCAAGTACATGATGATGATGCTTTAGCTGGTTGACATTTATAATATTACTAGCTGACCCTGCCCGCTTCGCCCAGACCCTGGTGGGGAGCATCTCATTTAATTCATATAAGTAGTCATATAAGTTCCCGTTCCCGTTACCGACTATCTGTCTGTCTGTCTGTCTGTCTGTCTGTCTGACCCGGCCCGACATCGCCCAGCTCCTGGTGTGAAGCATCTCATTTAATTTATATAAGTAGTCATATAAGTTCTCGTTCCCGATGTTATCGCGGACCTCAGAGAGAAGTGTCTATGTAGAAGACCATTTCCTGGACGTACGTATTTTGGGAGGGGGAGGAGGGAGGAGGAGGAGGAGGAAGAAGAAAAAAAAACTACGACAGTTGGCATCTCTGGAATGAAAGGAAGGCGTGTAGAAAATTTCATCTCAATCGGATGGGCCGTTCGCGAGCGTATAAAGGACATACGGAGATACGCACATCCTTTTTTATATATAAGATTATGTTAATTTTATATTTCAGAAAAAAGAGCAGGTCGTTCTAAAACAGGGGAAGGTAAAATCAAAGTTCTTGAAGCTGTACCTCCAACAACACCAAAACCAACAGTGCCAGAAACAAGTAAGTAATGTTATATTGTCTAGGGTTGTTGTAATTGTTTCTTGTGCAACATCATTCCCACTTCTTTCTTGGAGTTGTGGTGGCATAGTTGTTAGTGATCTTACTTGACAAAACAGTGCTCGGACTCATATCCTAGTAGAAAAAGTAGGCCAAGAGAGCAGCTGCAGTGTGTGTTACAGATTCTTGGCTACACTAAACCTAGTCCCCAGCCTGCCAAGTCCTCCTTCAAACACCCTGCTTCTGGGGAGGTCAGTAAAACATTGTCAGCATGGTTGTTTGTTTGAAGCTAACAGACATAATCACACTGTGTACCAGGCTGAAAGCACTGGTAGATAACTAATATTGCCACGACCATACTGAACTGACAAACTGGGAACAGATAAAAACACTTAGAACTGACACCGCTATAAACACACTGGAGCAGGCTTGCTTTTTATTTTTAGACCAGTATTGCTCTGGGGTCACCAGATCCAATCTCATACAAATGGGTACCTGACAGCTTTCTGGGAATTGCCTGTGAAGGAAGGTTGACAAGAAGTGGAACTGGCCACCTCACCTCATATGCCGTGGCTTAGACAATGTGACGACTTAATACTTCACACCCCAATGGCAGTACCTGCCACGAGTACTGCCATGACCTGATTTAAACTGTGTCATAGGTCATGTCATTGTTCAGAAGGAAAGTCTAGTTTGTACACCTGGACCGTGAAGGGTGACTCTCCTGTGAGCACTTTTCGCACCGCATGAAAGCGCTGGGATTTACTTCGCAACAGGCAGGGAGCGGATCCTTGAAGGTCACTCTGTGTTGGACCGTTGTCAAGAGCGGACTAGGTCACGTTTGGTGGATGGCAATGGTCTTACATAGTGCTGCTTAATACTTTTAGATTTGTGAAGATAGAGACGTTTTATACATGTGCTGTTAAAGTATTTTACAACAGTGAATATCTGATGTTTGTAATTTTAAAAAAATTTTTTTTTTTTTGTGTGTGTGTGTGTCCATATCCCTTACAGGACGTTGCAGTCAACATAAGCATCTTTCAGCTGTTGTTGATGTACTAAGCAAGATTATTCTCAGTAGTTTGCCATTGCTTTCTGAGCCACCAGCTCACATACCCCGTAAGTTACCGCCGCGGAGAGAACTGCTACCATTTCTCACGCACATCATGTCACTTCACAAGAGCATATGAGATTACGGAGAAAGTCGTGTAACCTCTAGACCAGGGAGCCAGTTTGTAATTGCGTCAGTATAATAGAAGATGAAACCGATTCAGCTTTATGTCAAGTTTATACATTTCATACTGTGATCATTCGTATGACAGTGGAGAGAGTGAACGCTGAATATTAATAAGTAACCTGCTAAGCCACTCAGTGATTCCAAAGTCAAGTCCTGATACAGTCAACGACGTGAGGATACATGCCCAACTACAAAGATCTGTGTTCGGCAAAGCTGAATAAGCCGAGAAATAACCACAGCGACGATCCATTATAAAAGTAAACACCTAAATCAACAGTGTGGAGCGATATGGGTGATTCAAAGAATAATCCCAAACTCCACCAAATAAAACAACCATAAGCCGCACTGTGGCAAGTACCTTCACCTTGTGTACATTATTTCTTAGTCTTTTCTCTGATATCTCTGGATACTGTACCTGCCATGAGTACCCTCACCTTGTTTACCATATTTCTTAGTCTTTTCTCTGATATCTCTGGATACTGTACCTGCCATGAGTACTCTCACCTTGTTTACCATATTTCTTAGTCTTTTCTCTGATATCTCTGGATACTGTACCTGCCATGAGTACCCTCACCTTGGATGTACAAGAGATACAGCATGCAGGGTGATGCGCTACCTTCTTGATTTTCCAACCATTGAAGACAGAATAGAAATTTGCAGAGCACGTGCCTACCTCAGAGTTAACACACAACATCCACTGCATAGTGAAATTATGAAGGTGAAGGGCAGCAGTTTAAAAAGAGGGAAGTCGTGGATGGGTCACGCTGAAGACATTCTTCAACAGGTGTGTTCACTTGAGGACTTAGAACCTGGCGAGGAGTGGGTACAAGTGCCAAAAGATTTCTATACGTCTTTTTCAGTTTGCATCCAACTAGACAGAAAATGCAGACAAGAAAATCTGGCTGTTATGGAGGCGGAGTACAAGCGTTGATTTTCAAGAATTTGTTAGACGGTGATGCTGTCATTTACACAGATGGGTCGGTCGTCTGATGTGTGAGAAGCTCATGGGCCTTTACGGCTCAGGCCGGAGGGAGAATTGTGAAGGAGGACTCTAGTGCTTTTGTTGAGACCACAAGTAGCCTGACTATGGAAGTCATGGCAGTAAGTAAAGCAGTAACATGACTCGAGACACAGACATTCACTAAGGCATGTTTCCTTAGCGACTCAGTGAGCATGTTCAAGAGGATAGAGATGGGGTGGATCCGAAGAGAGTGTTGCTGTCTCGAGTGATCTCAGCTGGCAAAGATTAGCTTCAACTTTGTGCCAGGGCATGCGGGAGTACAAGGAAATGAGCAGGCTGACAAGCTCGCAGGTGAGGCTACTGTGGAGGGCGGACGCGCCATGGACCAGGCTGGCATTCTGAATGCTCTACGAGAAGTAAGACTTTTGCGAGAACCAAGTGATGACTGTGAGTCTACAACCATGGTCAGACTGCGAGAACAGTAAATAAAAAGAGGTGTGGCCAAACAAGAACATTACACAGGAAGCCATAGAAGATTGATAAACCAACACAGAACTGGTGTCGTTAGCCGCTACACGCTGTGGAATTTACTGAGGAGGGGATCCAAGCAATTATGGACTGAATGGTCCGATGTGCATTGAGGATGATCTGTCGACTAACTAACTAAGTACCTGCCATGAGTACTCTCACCTTGTGTACCTTATTGCTTAGTATTTTCTCTGATACCTCTGGATGTAATTTAGTTTAGTTGGCAGATCAACATCACAGCACACAGGTGTAACCCATAAGTGCTCCATTCTATGCCTAACTCAAGCCTGAGTCTGGAGAAACTCAGCTCAGTGCATGAACTCCATAGCACCGGCGAAGATCCTGAAATACTTTGGGTAGATTTTTAACTTGCAATTTTGCCCGGGCAGCGCCGTTAGGCTACTCTTTTCGATTTCCAACTGCCAAGGGATTTTTACGTGTGCAACAATACACACAGGCATTCGATCTCACTACCCAGGGACCAGGGGAAATTTTGTTACTAGAAGTCCATGTGAAAAAATCCTGGCCCTCACCAGGGTTTGAACCCGGGACCTCCAGCACTCGAGGCTGACACCGTACCTCGAGACCACTCAGCCCCCTTCTCTCTCTCTCTCTCTCTCTCTCTCTCTCTCTCTCTCTCTCTCTCTCTCTCTCTCTCTCTCTCTCTCTCTCTCTCTCTCTCTCTCTCTCTCTCTCTCTGGATGTAATTAGTACCTGCCATGTGTACCTTCACCCTGTTTTCCTTATTTCTTAGTCTCTTCTCTGGATGCAGTACCTGCCATGAGTATCTTCACCTTGTTTTCCTTATTTCTTAGTCTTTTCTCTGATATCCAGTGGTGCAGAGATACTGCAATCTTGCATATTTAAACACAATCACACTGTTTGGTGGATTGCGTGCGGTGACGCGTTACGGTGTTGACAACCACATTTATTGAGTGGGAACCAGGCGAGAACCACCACAACTGCCAGGGTGGAGTTGAATGCATGAAGCGTGAAGTGTTAACTAGTTTGTCATGTCTATATAAGCCAGAACAATGACACATCAAGGCTGTTTTGTCTGGCTCAATGCGGATATACGGGTATGTGTTCTAAAGGTAATGGCAGACGGATGGAATATCTGTAGTTTTTGTGATCTGCTGTTTTATGATTTCATAACTGCTGTGGTTATCAAATGTTGATTGAAATGATAGCACTGAGTTTTGTGGAATTAACTTGCTTGTTTTCATTGAATGCATGTTGTCATTTGTAAGCTCGTCATAATCAACAAATCATGAGACTACTACTACTTAATTTTCTTCATCTTCTACTACTTCTCTTTCTTTATCCCTCCTTCTTCTCTTTCCTTTTCTTCTTGTTCTATTCTTTCCTTATTTTTGTTCTTCTTCTTCTCTTTCTTTATCCCCCCTTCTTCTCTTAACTTTTCTTGTTCTTCTCTTTCCTTGTCTTCCTCTCTTTCCTTTTCTTCTTCGTTTTCTTCTTCTTCTTCTTCTTCTTCTTCTTCTTCTTCTTCTTCTTCTTCTTCTTCTTCTTCTTCTTCTTCTTCTTCTTCTTCTTCTTCTTCTGCTTCTGCTTCTTCTTCTTCTTCTTCTTCTTCTTCTTCTTCTTCTTCTTCTTCTTCTTCTTCTTCTTCTTCTTCTTCTTCTTCTTCTTCTTCTTCTTCTTCTTCTTCTTCTTCTTCTTCTTCTTCTTCTTTTTCTTCTTCTTCCTATTCTCCTTCTTCTTCTGCATCTCCCAATGGAGCTTTCAACCATCTCACATGAAGCCCCTTATAAACTTGTCAATGAGTGGTTGAATTTTGCAGCTAAAGTTTTCTGTAGGATGAAGTCACCAGTCTCGTGCCTAATTTCCTTAGCTGCCTCTTAAAACATGCATGATAGGTTACTGTGTTACTATTCTTTGCTTCTCTGCATAATCAACAAATCACAATAGTTCTTCTTTCTCATTCTCCTCCTCCTTCTTTTTCCTGTATCTCCCAATAGTGCATAGGCTTTCAACTAACACATGCCAGGCACTTTGTAGACTTGTTCATGAATAGTTAAATTACTTTTTTTTTAAATTTTTTGTTTTTGTTTTTAAGATAAAGTTTTCTACAGGATGAGATGGCCAGTCTTACACCAACCTTCCTTAGTCACCTCTTATGAGATGAAGGGTACGGTTACCTTTCTTTGCTTCCCTTATGGTGCTAGCCCCATATTTTTATAGACCACTGGACACTTGATGAGTGAGGTGGTCAGTAGCGACACTTCAACCTGTATACAACATTTAGCAGGTCAGCATGGCTGAATGGATAAGAGTGCACGTTCTTAAACATCTGGTGTGCTGATGCCGAGTTAGTGGATTCAACTCCTACACGGGTCAGTTGGATTAAAATGTTGACTTCTCGTCCTTGGCTTGGGGGACATAAATTACATGTACCTCTGAAGTCGGAGTGGGTTTGCCTGATGACGAGGGACACTGGTAATAGGGAAAGCTAATCCATATGCAAAAATTAGTCCAGTGCACTAGACGTAGCATCATATGTATAGACTACACTTGAGTTCAAAGCGTACAAACAGAAAAAAAAACACATTTAAGATTGCCTCATCAGCCATGTTGATAGACAGATTTGTGCCAAAAACAGCAGATAACATACTCCAAAATTGCTCTATTATGGCATATTAACACAAATATTTTGGCAACAGAGAAAGCTAAACTTTGCAGTTTACTATGTAAGCTAAAAAAAAAAAAAAGGCAGTGAAGTTTAAACTAGAGACAGCATTACAGATATAGACAATTTATTTTAAGCGAATGAAAGAAAAAGTATAGCAGTAGCTTAATGGATTTGGCACTAGAGTAATAACACAGCAATCAAGATTCAGTCATCAGTTGAAGGATTTTTCTCTGGTCACAATGAACTCAAGTTGATCCCGTCTGGTCAAATGGATACCAGAGATTTCTCTGAGAAGGAATGGAGCTGGGACATCACCTTATAATGCCATGACTTTATATATGCATGTTTCCTCTCACATCATCATTGTAACAAGCTATGGGGAGGGTCCCAAGTTCTCCTGTCACAATGTTTCAAAACTATTCTTTCGCCCTGGCTGGGGATAGGTCTTTGCTGCCAACCCTCCTCCGTTCCCCGGACTCACTGTCACTCTCTCTTTCGACCTCGGGGTCTATTTCCTGCAGTGTATTTCTGGCTGACACAAACATAACATGACGATCGTCTCAGTCACTATAATTAGAATTTAATACCGTAATAAAGGACAACACAGAAAAACATCCAGACAGATGAACCTATAAAAGTCTTTAAAAAAAAAAAAACTGAGGAGATAACTCTAGTCCAGACATGAAGCAAGAAAACTCTGAACATCATAGACCACAGATCTCTATATTGTCCTGTTAGTTCACATCCACCTCACCGGACAAAGTTTCAGGTCTCTCTTTCCAGCGTAGGTTGTTCGAACAACAGCTTTCAGGTTTCCGTGGCCAACACGATATAGTCACTCATCTGGTCTGGGAAAGTGCCATGGGATCACTTGGCACAATTTTGGTTGGGACATAATATCATGAGACCAGATTGTGTATAGGGAATGAGTCAGAGTCTTTCGCTGTCCCAGACAAGGATGGGAATTAGGCGTAGGTCCAATCAGAATCATCAGCAAACACTCGACCCTAAGTCGATGAGAAGACTTGAGTTGCGGTATTGTCACTCGTTTAATTTTATTCCTGATTCTCCCTCCTAAATAGAAACATTCTACCTGGTATGGCCACTGACTTGCCCTGGCTTCATCAGTTGCATATAGCTTTAGGCATAGAAGCCCTGTCGAGTCTTTCAACTCACTTTACGGTCAAAATAAGGACCCTTTTCATTCAACCATCAGCATGCTGCACTTCATTTGTCGCACTCTTTGAAGTGTCACATAGACATGAGGCAGTCTAGACATCATACTTGATTCAACGGACATTGTTTTTCCCCCAGAAGTTGAACCCGTGTGTATTTGGTGCAAGGCGCCCTAGCGGGTTTTCCCCAAAGAAAAGACATATATCTAATGATTCTATTACCAAGATCGTGTTGTTAAAGTATCCCAGAGAACTATCTTCCATAGTGATTGAACGAATAAGAGAACTGAGGGTTCCCGAAAGCTGTTTCCCCCAGTTTACCCAAAATAAAAGAAGGCATGAGGACATGAGCCATTGGCGTTTCGCCACAATCATATCTCTCATGGTATTGTGTTACCTTTATCTGAGGCCCTGAACCTAACTGTCCCCTATACCTGGGCTTCTGAGCATTAAAGAGAAAAAAACCAACATGATATAGAAAAAAGTTAGTTACATGCAAACAAGTGGTTAGAATAAGATGGAACTTGGAGACGTTGTAGAATATAGGTTTGTATAATAAAATAATAAAAATTAATAAAAAAAACATAATGAAATAGGTAAAAGTGATGGGCTTTCTATCCTGCCAAACTAAACGTTACACTTTCTTGACATGGATAGCGACTGTCACCCCTATCGATCTAGATCTATAAGGTTCAAGATTCTCTTCATCACTCGAGCTCTCATTGTCTGTGTCACTTGAACTGGAAATGTATTCTTGATGAAATTCTGACCTTTTTGGATTGTGAAAAGCCTAGACCTACTTCGTTTTCTTGTTGAAGTGCTTGGTTCATCAGCCGCTCGTTTCATTGTGAATTTACATAATTCTTTCGCGTTAAACCACACAAAGTCAATTCAGACACATGGGGGAAGACA
Organism: Cepaea hortensis; assembly: GCA_963921405.1. Taxonomy (NCBI): domain Eukaryota; kingdom Metazoa; phylum Mollusca; class Gastropoda; order Stylommatophora; family Helicidae; genus Cepaea; species Cepaea hortensis. The sequence continues at coordinate 81,951,579 of OY992889.1, read as the reverse complement.
TTTGCAATGGCTAACCATGAGGTTTGACCATGATTGGTTGGTTATTTTTAGTTTGTGACACATTTTTTTCACGTACTAGGCAAAGTACCGAAAATTATGTACAGCGGTATAGCGGCAGATTTGGAAATTACCGAAAAATCGGTACAGCGGTCTGGTAGAGTTAAATACAGTATAATTGCATAAAGTTGTCAACATGTCATGTACATATTGTTTTTATGCTTGGTTTATTCCCATGCAACATTTTAACCCATAGATGCAGAAGGCAAACTTGTGTGTCCGATGTGCAAGCGAACCTTCACTAAAGAACGACACTTCAATACTCACAAGTGCCTAGCATCCTCATCTTACGTTGATATCACCAAACGAGAGATTGTCAAAATAGATTCAGGTAATGAGTAGTGCATTTCACTTCAACATTATAATTTACTGTAGAGGATATTTCATTTGATAGAGAACACCTGGATAGATTTGGAAATTTCAATACTGTTTCATGATTGTATTTTTTTCTTCTTTATCCCCCTTGGGACTCCTAGTGGAGCATAGGCCCACAACCACTCATGCCATGCACTTAGTAGGCCAGTACGTAGTTGGTTGGATGTTGGCTGATTTTTGTCTACTTTTTTTTAGGTAGCCATTCTCAGACTAACCCTCTTCAGTTTGCCTTGTTACAATATAAACAGGAGGTCTACATTGTTATTATTCTTTACTTCTCCTTTAGGGCCCCAATGACACATGGGTTGTTCATGTTCATACTTTTGACTGGGAAATGTTTGTCAGTTGACACGATCATTTTATAAGGATTTATGTGTCTGCCTCTCTGCTTTGTGTGCGTGATTTATGATTTGCTTTTAGATGTTTTAGTAGTTTTAGCAAGAAAAACTTCACAGGCACTAACCATGCACAAATGTTAATATATATCAATGTTATAATGTATTAACAAATCAAAATATTGTTCTGAGAAAAAAAAAAAATTAATAAATTTACAAAATTTTCCATTCTTAACCGGTCAGTTGAACTAAAATGTTGACTTCTCATCCTTGACTTGGGGACGTTAATTAAAAGTACATTTGAAGCCGGAGTGGATTCGGCAGATGGCGAATAGGGAAAGCTAATCCATTTGCAAAATTCAGTGCAGAGCTACCAGAAGTAGTGTGTATAGACTACAATTGAGTTATAAGCGAGCGGGAAACAAATAAAAATAAAAATAAATAGTGTTTGTTTAGAATACCTGTGTCTTGAAATATGGATGCAAATCATAGGCAATGGTCACAACCCAAACAATCTCAGATGCATACCCAAGAACCTAACTTACGTACTAGAGAAACTAAGCTACACACTAGAGAAATCAGATGCTTGAGACAGGGTATGAAAGCGACAAGGAGGAAGAAGTTGCAGACAGGACACCAAAATACAAGAGATCCAACCTTTGCAGACCCAAGTGGGGGAATCCTATTTGAAGCAGTTTGATCACGTCTGCTACTGGGAGAAGACCAAATCCAAGATTGTCATGGGAGACCTGAAGTCAAGGATGAAGCCTTCCTGAATATCAACGAGTTCGCTAGAATGGTTGCTTGGTCAGTTATGAATCCTGTGAAACTGTGAGTTTTAGCTTTCACGTCCAGTGAAATTGTGGTTGGGTTATCTGAGCTCTGAAATTGGCTTGCAACTCTTGGAGTGAGTTTGGTGTGGAGATGTTTCTCTTGACCACACTGTAAAGGTCATTGTTTCATTTTTAGACTGTTATTCAGACCACAAGTGCAGTTTTTCCCTGAGTTCCCTTGGGACCATCACTGGAACTACAGCGTTGATGTCTTGTACAATACTCTCATCTAGCAGCTTGGCAATCCATGGATAGCCATATGGGGTTAAACCCGATGCATTGAAGCTGATCCACATAGCTTTAACTTTGTAATCTATAAGAAGTAACAAAGTCAGTGATGAGCCCCTAGAATCTAGAGTGCCAAGTACTGTCAATACTAGATGCTGATGATTTTCTTTTATTGTGTCCTTTATCTGTGGCAGGAGATGAGGATGAAGCTCTTGATCTTGATGCTGGTGCTCGGGATGATGGAGAGGATGAGTTCACTGCCCCAATGGATGATGCACTTGATGTGGAGAGAGAAGAGGAGGATGACGAAAAAGAGATGGATAAAGAAGAAATAAACGATGATGAGAAAGATGGAAAGAAGAAGAAGAGAGGAAGAAAGAGGAAACATTCTAGTTTGAAGGTTCTTATCTTTTGATTCTTTGTGAATTTTATTTTCATTTATAATCTTGCATAGTAGCTATGTTCATATCTGATATTATTTATTTATATCTAATGAAACTAGTGTTTACCCATACAGTGTCAATTCACTGATTTACCCATACAGTGTCAGTTCACTGATTTACCCATACAGTGTCAGTTCACTGATTTACCCATACAGTGTCAGTTCACTGATTTACCCATACAGTGTCAGTTCACTGATTTACCCATACAGTGTCAGTTCACTGATTTACCCATACAGTGTCAGTTCACTGATTTATCTATACAGTGTCAGTTCACTGATTTACCCATGCAGTGTCAGTACACTGATTTACCCATACAGTGTCAGTTCACTGATTTACTCATACAGTGTCAGTTCACTGATTTACTCATACAGTGTCAGTTCACTGATTTACTCATACAGTGTCAGTTCACTGATTTACCCATACAGTGTCAGTTCACTGATTTACCCATACAGTGTCAGTTCACTGATTTACCCATACAGTGTCAGTTCACTGATTTACCCATGCAGTGTCAGTACACTGATTTACCCATACTGTGTCAGATCACTGATTTACCCATACAGTGTCAGTACACTGATTTACCCATGCAGTGTCAGTTCACTGATTTACCCATACAGTGTCAATTCACTGATTTACCCATGCAGTGTCAGTACACTGATTTACCCATACACTGTCAGTTCACTGATTTACTTATACAGTGTCAGTTCACTGATTTACCCATGCAGTGTCAGTACACTGATTTACCCATACAGTGTCAGTTCACTGATTTACTTATACAGTGTCAGTTCACTGATTTACCCATACACTGTCAGTTCACTGATTTACTTATACAGTGTCAGTTCACTGATTTACCCATGCAGTGTCAGTACACTGATTTACTCATACAGTGTCAGTTCACTGATTTACTTATACAGTGTTAGTTCACTGATTTACTCATACAGTGTCAGTTCACTGATTTACTAATACAGTGTCAGTTCACTGATTTACCCATACAGTGTCAGTTCACTGATTTACTCATACAGTGTCAGTTCACTGATTTACCCATACAGTGTCAGTTCACTGATTTACCCATACAGTGTCAGTTCACTGATTTACCCATACAGTGTCAGTTCACTGATTTACTCATACAGTGTCAGTTCACTGATTTACCCATACAGTGTCAGTTCACTGATTTACCCATACAGTGTCAGTTCACTGATTTACCCATACAGTGTCAGTTCACTGATTTACCCATACAGTGTCAGTTCACTGATTTACCCATACAGTGTCAGTTCACTGATTTACCCATACAGTGTCAGTTCACTGATTTATCTATACAGTGTCAGTTCACTGATTTACCCATGCAGTGTCAGTACACTGATTTACCCATACAGTGTCAGTTCACTGATTTACTCATACAGTGTCAGTTCACTGATTTACTCATACAGTGTCAGTTCACTGATTTACTCATACAGTGTCAGTTCACTGATTTACCCATACAGTGTCAGTTCACTGATTTACCCATACAGTGTCAGTTCACTGATTTACCCATACAGTGTCAGTTCACTGATTTACCCATGCAGTGTCAGTACACTGATTTACCCATACTGTGTCAGATCACTGATTTACCCATACAGTGTCAGTACACTGATTTACCCATGCAGTGTCAGTTCACTGATTTACCCATACAGTGTCAATTCACTGATTTACCCATGCAGTGTCAGTACACTGATTTACCCATACACTGTCAGTTCACTGATTTACTTATACAGTGTCAGTTCACTGATTTACCCATGCAGTGTCAGTACACTGATTTACCCATACAGTGTCAGTTCACTGATTTACTTATACAGTGTCAGTTCACTGATTTACCCATACACTGTCAGTTCACTGATTTACTTATACAGTGTCAGTTCACTGATTTACCCATGCAGTGTCAGTACACTGATTTACTCATACAGTGTCAGTTCACTGATTTACTTATACAGTGTTAGTTCACTGATTTACTCATACAGTGTCAGTTCACTGATTTACTAATACAGTGTCAGTTCACTGATTTACCCATACAGTGTCAGTTCACTGATTTACTCATACAGTGTCAGTTCACTGATTTACCCATACAGTGTCAGTTCACTGATTTACCCATACAGTGTCAGTTCACTGATTTACCCATACAGTGTCAGTTCACTGATTTACTCATACAGTGTCAGTTCACTGATTTACCCATACAATGTCAGTTCACTGATTTACCCATACAGTGTCAGTTCACTGATTTACCCATACAGTGTCAGTTCACTGATTTACCCATGCAGTGTCAGTACACTGATTTACCCATACTGTGTCAGATCACTGATTTACCCATACAGTGTCAGTACACTGATTTACCCATGCAGTGTCAGTTCACTGATTTACCCATACAGTGTCAATTCACTGATTTACCCATGCAGTGTCAGTACACTGATTTACCCATACACTGTCAGTTCACTGATTTACTTATACAGTGTCAGTTCACTGATTTACCCATGCAGTGTCAGTACACTGATTTACCCATACAGTGTCAGTTCACTGATTTACTTATACAGTGTCAGTTCACTGATTTACCCATACACTGTCAGTTCACTGATTTACTTATACAGTGTCAGTTCACTGATTTACCCATGCAGTGTCAGTACACTGATTTACTCATACAGTGTCAGTTCACTGATTTACTTATACAGTGTTAGTTCACTGATTTACTCATACAGTGTCAGTTCACTGATTTACTAATACAGTGTCAGTTCACTGATTTACCCATACAGTGTCAGTTCACTGATTTACTCATACAGTGTCAGTTCACTGATTTACCCATACAGTGTCAGTTCACTGATTTACCCATACAGTGTCAGTTCACTGATTTACCCATACAGTGTCAGTTCACTGATTTACCCATACAGTGTCAGTTCACTGATTTACCCATCCAGTGTCAGTTCACTGATTTACCCATACAGTGTCAGTTCACTGATTTACTTATACAGTGTCAGTTCACTGATTTACCCATCCAGTGTCAGTACACTGATTTACTCATACAGTGTCAGTTCACTGATTTACTTATACAGTGTTAGTTCACTGATTTACTCATACAGTGTCAGCCCATACACGTGCCACTACTTCTAGTGCACTTGACTTATTTTTGCGTGTGAATTAGCAGGGTCCCTCAACATCAGGCGAATCCACTCTGACATCTGACGTATTTGTACTTTACGTCTCCGAGTCAAGGATGAGAAGTCAACATTGTAGTCCAGCGGACCAGTCTAGGGGTTGAACCCGCTACCTCATCATCAGCACACCGGAAGTTTTTGTTATTTACGATCCCAAGTCAAGGATGAAGAGTCAACACTTTAGTTCAGCTGACTGTTGCAGGGGTCGAAGCCGCTACCCCAGTATCAGTACACCAGAAGTTTAAGAACAAGCACTCTTATCCATTCAGCCATGCTAACCTCCCTTGAGGGTTTAATTAATTACTCAGACTGTATGTAGTCTATGGTCCACAGGTTGGGAACCTCTGGTGTAAGTGGTATATCCATGATCTGGTTGTCCAGTTTTGTGTGAATAATATATCATTTAAACTCAGAAGCAACAAATAATAGATTGCACATTTTATGCCTGGCAGATTTTTCTGTACTTTGTCAGGTGCATACTGCAGGGTTATATTCTTGTTAGTATATTTGTCTTGTGTCTGAGGTCCTTGTCTAGCCATTAATCTTTGTCTGAGGTCCTAGTTTGTGTATTCTTCTTGTGTCTAAGGTCCTAGTTTGTGTACTCTTCTTGTATCTGAGCTCTTATTTGTCTATACATTTAGTGCCTAACATCCTTGTTTGCATCTGATTTCCTTGTTTGTCAATTCTCTTTGTCTGATGTCCATGTTTGTCTGTTCGTCTTATCTGAGGTCCTTCATTGTCTCTTTGTCCTGAGTTTGTATAATATAAAGGCTCATATGTGTTAATGTGTTGCTTTTTGGTTAAATTGTCTTATTCTAGTTTTTTGAGTAATCATGCCTTGTTTTTTCCTGTTATTTTTCAGTTTCATATTGATGTACATAATGAAAACACAGGTGCTCGCCAGATGAAAGCTGCTGCAGAAAACATGGAGAATTTGCCGATATTCCGCAGTGATGATGATAAAACAGAATTCGAAGCCTGCATTGATGTGGATCTTTCACAGGTTTGGTGCCTTGTGTTATTTTGAACATAGAAACAGAATTGTTGGAAATGTAACGAATAATTTTGTTTGCAGGAAAAGAATTGGTAGCAAGATAATGTTGAACGTAAAAGCAAAATGTAACACAAGATTTTGAGCAAGAAAATAAAAAGTAACTCAATCTTTTGGGACGCTGGGGTGTTTCCAAGGCACCAGGACCAGGTTCTATACTGGCCAAGACCTACTGACACATCCTAGTCGCACGTCCTGGGCAAAAGATCCCTTCGGCTAACGTCAGTAGGATCGCTGATTCCTCCGAAGTCGGAGAGTATCTGCCTGCATGGTGAGGAACCACCAGTCTGCACACCAATAAGCCAGACATGAGACAACAGATACGTAAACCCCAATACGGTATGACATCACATGACGTACTATTTCAAGCTGCGCGAAAACATTAGAAATGGGAGTTATTATTGAACTAGATCACGCATGCTGGGTAAGTTAGTGTAGTTAACAGGGGTCTATCCTGCAAGGACTCGAGTTCATGGCCAGTGTGCCTTGGAAAATACAACATCGGTCGCATGAATGAAAATGGGCAAAAGCTGCTGGAGCATTGCACCAGTAATGACCTATGTATTACAAACTCTTTTTTTAAAACAAAAGAGATGCATAAGGTCACATGGAAACATCCAAGATCCGGCCATTGGCACCAGCTGGACTTCATCATCACACGGAGACAACATCTGAACCATATATCATTGACTCGTAGTTACCACAGTGCTGACTGTGATACGGATCATTCTTTGGTTGTTGCAAGGGTTAGACTGAGACCAAAGAGAATCTACACAGCTAAACACAAATCTAGCCCCAGGATTAATATTATTAACACTCATGATCCTGAAAAGTGCTTTCAGTTTCAACAGCAACTTGAAGACGCTTTCACTGATACACCAGAAAATTGTACAGTAAATGAGAAATGGAATAAACTTAAGGAAACTCTTTGTAAAACTGCCGTAAAGGTTTACGGCACTGTGGATCATAAGAGGCAGGACTGGTTTGCGGCCAACAGCGAGACTCTGCAGCCCTTGATTGATAAGAAGAAGAAAGCTCTCCTAAGAAACAAGGAAAGACCAACGCGTAACACTCTGAGTGAGCTAAGGCAAGCTAGGAAGGATGTGCAAAAGGCTGCCAGGCAGTGTGCAAATGATTATTGGATCAAGTTATGTGAGTCCATTCAAATCGCAAGTGATAAGGGAGACATAAGAAGCATGTATGAAGGAATAAAGAAAGCCTGTGGTCCAGTGATCAAAAGAAGTGCACCATTGAAAACCTTGACTGGAGAAGTCATCACTGATAAGAAACAGCAGATGGACAGATGGGTAGAGCACTATTTGGAGCTTTACTCAAGTGAGACCAAACTAGCGGATAATGCCATCAACGCCATAGAGGCTCTACCAACTCTTGACCACCTGGACACACTTCCCACCATAACAGAAGTTAAGTGTGCTATAAATGAACTTGCATCTGGCAAGGCTCCAGGTAAGGATGGGATTCCAATAGAGGTTATCAGGAGTGGGCAAGACACACTCACTATACAGATCCACCAGCTAATAGAGCTATGCTGGCGTGAAGGACAAGTCCCACAGGATTTCAAAGATTCAAGCATCATAACACTGTACAAGAACAAGGGCGATCGGAGCGACTGCAACAACTATAGGGGTATCTCACTTCTGTGTATTGTTGGAAAAGTATTTGCCAGAATTGTTCTGCGCAGACTTCAAGTCCTAGGAGATCAAGTCTACCCCGAATCACAGTGTGGCTTTCGACAGAACCGGTCTACCACTGATATGATATTCTCATTGCGACAAATGCAAGAAAAATGCCGTGAACAGAATCAACCACTGTTTATTGCCTTCATCGACCTCACAAAGGCATTTGATTTGGTCAGTCGTGAGGGTCTGTTCAAGGCACTAAAGAAGATTGGCTGCCCACCAACTCTTCTGTCCATTGTGGAATCGTTCCACACAGGCATGAAGGGTATAATCAAGTTTGATGGTGCAACTTCTGAAGAATTTGAAATCAAGAGTGGAGTTAAGCAAGGTTGTGTACTAGCTCCCACCCTCTTTGGAATATACTTTTCACTTCTACTGAAATATGCATTTCGTGATCAGGATGGTGGTATATACATTCACTCACGCTCAGATGGCGGCCTCTACAATGCTCAGAGATTGAAGGCTAAGACCAAAATTAGGAGGGTACTGATCAGAGAGTTGCTTTTTGCAGATGATGCTGCAGTTACGACCCACTCTGAGGAAGAATTGCAATGTCTACTATCTGCATTCTCCAATGCTTGTTCTGAATTTGGTTTAACAATTAGCAAAAAGAAGACACAGATTATGTCACAAGGTGCACATGGGGTACCATCAATCTTTATTGACGACGCCGAACTAGAGATAGTAGACCATTTTACATATCTAGGATCGGTGGTAAATAGCAAATTATCCCTAGATCAGGAAATCAACATCCGGATTGGTAAGGCAGCAACAACAATGAACAGGTTAAGAAAAAGAGTCTGGGAGAACAGGAAGCTTACTGCCAAAACAAAAGTCCTTGTCTATCAAGCCTGTGTCCTTAGTACTCTTCTCTATGGCAGTGAAACCTGGACAACTTACTCACACCAAGAGAACAATTTAAACAGCTTTCATATGCGGTGCCTGCGAAGAATTCTTGGTATTAAGTGGCAAGACAAAATCACAAATACTGAAGTATTGGAAAGATCAGGTTGTGTGACAGTTTATTCCATGCTCAGTCTTCGTAGACTTAGATGGATAGGACATCTTAGGCGGATGGATGATGGTAGAATACCAAAGGATATCTTTTTTGGTGAATTACAGATGGGTAAGAGATCTCAGGGTCGGCCTCTACTACGATACAAAGATGTGTGTAAGCGGGACATGATTGATACAGGCATTGATAATGCACATTGGGAGCAAGTCGCCGCTGAACGTGTTGCATGGAGGGCAAATATCAGAAATGGAATAAAGTCAAAGGAGAAAATTATTGCAGAAAAGTCACACACCAAGCGTTTGAGACGTAAGATGGTGCATGATGGTGGAAATGACCACGTGTTCACATGCACCCACTGTGAACGGACATTTACAGCGCAAATTGGCCTTATCAGTCACACTCGCTACCGCCATAGTTAAAAGTTATTATGCCTTTTTAAAGCACAAACTATCGTCTGTCAAGACGGCAAGGTGCCAATGTAATCCTGATAATGGCCGGCTCCATGACGAAGGGGTTACAAGTGCAGTTCGTAATCTTGTATACTGCGTTCGAAACAAAGCTGCAGGCACTTTGGCAGCAGACAGCCTTGCGTTGGTTTTTACGAAATAGTATGGGTGCTGGTCATTCATAAAGCAATGGCAAACTACTGAACTTAAAAACTTGCCAAGAGATCACAAACAGCCCCAGAAAAATGCTGGGGTTGACTGTGACATCCTGTAAAGGATATGCAATTAACTTTTCTTTCTATCCTGATAATGCTGTGATTATGGACGGATGAGAGTTGACTGTGTTTGTTGTCAACTAACACAGGAAGACTAGTCACCTATTCTTCCGTGCATTCAGACGTACAAAATTTGATGGCCCTTTGGCATTACAGGCACATGGTAGATTACTGCTTTGGGGCATTTTTATGTTTATATAGGGTGTATTATTAATGACTGTGCAGTGTTTGAAAATATTGCTGGTCCAGGTTTTGTATTCACCTTCTATAAAGTTCATGCAACATAATAGGTAAATACAACACTTGGACCGGCAATATTTCCAAACACTGCACAGCCATTAAAGATACACCCTGTATCACACACAAGTTCAGATTTCAACATGTGAATATAACATTGCACTCCCCAGCAAGTGGATCACATGTTCAGGATTCACATCATTGAGCAGGAGCTGAACGAGATGAGCGGGATGGTCTACAACACGCCAACTATGTCATCACTTTCAGTGTACTCGTGTAATGTATGCGAGAAGGTGTTCAAGTCCTTGTCCCACATACGTCTGCACTGTGTTACACACACAGACCTGAAGCCATTCAAGTGTAACAAGTGCTCATATGCAACAAATTCTAAAGGTTAGTAGTTTGCTTTTTCAAAGAGATTGGGGCTGGGTAGGTTTTATTATTTTGGCTTTATTTTAACACATTCTGTACTAAGAAATTGGTACTGTGTCTCATTCGCTACTAAGAAATTGTTACTTTCACTCATTCTGCACTAATAAATTGTTACTTTCACTCATTCTGTCATAAGAAATTGTTACTTTCACTCATTCTATCCTAAGAAATTGTTACTTTCACTTATTCTGTCCTAAGAAATTATTACATTAACTCATTCTGTCCTAAGAAATTGTTACTTTACAGCAATAAAAATTTGAATCTAGGGTAATAAAAGTGCAGGAAAGTTTGTTAACTCTTTAAGTCCCAGAAGATCAAGCAGCCATCCAGTGTGGGAAATAACGATTAAAATAAAATCACAAATATATTGCTTTCACAGGGGACAAACATACACACCTTGTTAAAAAAAAAAAAAAAAAAAAGTATGCTGTCCGATTTTTTTTGTACGCTCCAATTGTGTGAAGAGATACGATGAAAATCACAATCTCTGTTTTTTTTTAAAACTTTAAAACAAAACACACAAAGCAGGGCAAAAATGATATCACTAATCACTGTGCCACCTGTATTGCTTTGTAAAAGTCTGTTACTAAAGTGTAAACAAATCAATGAACAGTGTATGGGTAGCTGTACACACACACACAAAACAAGACAAGAATGATATCTCTAATCACTATGACACCTGTATTGCCTTGTAAAAATTTGTTACTGAAGTGTAAAAATCTGTTACTGAAGCGTAAAAAATCAGTGGACGATATGCAGGTAACTTGTACACACACAAAGTAAGACAAAAAAAGTCGACAGGGTTGACTTCATTACACCGGGTTTTATCCCATATGGCTCAGTCTCTTTCCGCAGCACGGAACGCGGCGCACAAAGCACGAACTCCGTAGCTTTTTTAGCAACGACCCTCAGGGGTCTCCGAAACATTTAACTCGTAAACTGAAGGACGCGGCCCGGAATCGAACCCACGACCTTCGGAGCACGAGATAAACGGCTTGACCACTTCGCCACAGAGACTCCCAAGCAAGACAAGAATTTTATCTCTAATCATTATGCCACCTGTATTGCTGTAATCATTATTACACCTGTATTGCTTTGTAAAAGTGTTACTGAAGTGTAAAACATCTGTTACTGAAGTGTAAAATATCTGTTACTGAAGTGTACAAAATCAATGAACGATGTGCAGGTAACTTGTACACACACACACAAGACAAAACAAGAATTATATCTCTAATCATTATGCCACCTGTAATTGCCTTTTAAAAATATGTCACTGAAGTATAAAAAATCAATAAACGATGTGCAGGTAACTTGCACACACACACACACAAGACAAAAATGATATCACTAATTATTATGCCACTTGTATTGCCCTGTGAATGTCTCTTACTGAAATGTAAAAATCTGTTACTGAAGTGTAAAAAATCAATGAATGATGTGCAGATAACTTGTACACACACACAAAACAAAACAAGAATTATATCTCTAATCATTATGCCACTTGTAATTGCCTTGTAAATATCTGTTATTGAAGTGTAAACAATCAATGAATGATGTGCAGGTAACTTGTACACACACATGAGGAAGCACACGGGCCAGTACTACAGGTGTGACCAGTGTGACTTCAAGACCGTCAACAAGAGCCACCTGGTGGAGCATCACATGACCCACGACAACCGCAGGTCCCAGTGTTTGATGTGCCAGAAGGACTACTCAACCCTCAAGTCTCTCATCAACCACATACGCAAGTATCACACGGACAAGAAAGGCAAGGACTACTTGCAGACATTTTTACAGGTCAGAGCCATTTTGTGTTAAATCGTTGTGTGTGTGAATATGCCAGGATTGTGAGATTGATCACAAAAAGAATGACGATGAGAGGATCGACTTATTGCACCAGGTTTTACCACCCCACCGGGTTCTCTCTCCCCCCCCCTCCATCCCTCCCCCTCCATCCCTCCCTCCTCTCACTACCAGAACATTGCACAAAGAATTAACTCTGTAGCTCCAGTGACGACCCTCAGGAGTCTCTGTGAAAGTTCCTGGTCTGAATGATGCAGTCCAGAAATGACCACACAACCTTCAGAGGTTGTCAACTTCACCATTTTGCGACATCGATTTGTGTGTATGTGTGTGTGTATGTTCGCTCGCTTGCTTTTAAACTCAATCTTAGTCCATACATGTGACATTACTTCTAGTGCATTGTGCTGATTTTTGTATGTGGATTAGCTTTCCCTTTTACTTGTGTCCCTCGCCATCAGACGAACCCACTCTGACTTCTGAGGTACTTGTAATTTATGTCCCCAAGTCATGGATCAGGAGTCAACATTTTAGTCCAACAGACCAGTGTAGGGGTTGAACCCGCTACCTTGGCATCAGCATACTGGATGTTTAAGAACGTGTGCTCTTATCCAGTCTGCCATGCTGACCTCCTGCCACATTGATGGTCTTATGTATCAAAGAGCTCTAGCACTTGGACATATGGCCGGTGGTTTTCCTCACAGACAATGGAATATCTATGACTGTAAATACCACCTTGTTTGTAGTATGCATCAGTATGAATTCTCACTATTTATCACTTAAACTGATGATGAAAGACAGATTGAGGAATGAACTTTATTTTCAAAGGGCACAAAATGGACATTTTTACATTCAACCCTTCCAACCACTCATCTTTCGTACATCAATTATCCATTACGCATGTTCCATTCACAAAGAAAATACATTGTCAGGATTGAGATGAAGAGGATTATATGTATTTCTATAATTAGTTTGTTACATTCATTTCAGTCTGTTTCTTTGCTTTTTTCTTCTTGATCCATGGTATTCTAAGAATTTTTCTGTAACATTTAACTTGATTTTCTTTATTGATTTCAAAATGGTCCATGACTTACATTGGCATGTTGTCACATGTTTCGAAAGCATGTCTAACTTCAGCTGTTAATTTAAATAGCTCAAACCTCAACAGCATTCTTCAGACTCCACACAGGACATCAAATACTGAAATACCATTGTTCATTAACCTAAAGATAGAAGATATTGATGAATGTAGCTGGAGTTGGTAAAATGAAGGCTAAACATTTGCTGTGAGAGTCCAACATATGCAGAACAGACAAAAAATCACTTTGGTCTGCCCACACCCACACAATTTAAGGACAAATTCTAAAGAGATGTCAGCAATCTCAAGTTGACTGCTACTTTATTTTATATCTGAATGTGTGTGAAGACACAGTAAAAGAAGAAACTAACAATCTTTACCTTGCTTTCTGAAGGAAACTGGATGCAATGTTGTTTTTATCTCTTTCTGATACTTCTTCTTCTTTTGCGTTCATCCGGAGTGTTTTTTCAGACGTTTTTGCATTGTGCCATGTTTTGCGCCCTTAGACTGACACAGTCAACTTCTGCGGGTGTTTGTTGACCTGGTTAACCTTCCCAGGGTCTTTCTGATACTATCCCAGTGTTTTTGCTCTTACAGTCCATCTATTAAAATTTGCAGTAGCATTGCAGTTAGTACTTATAGTTACCAGTACAACAGTCTGGGTTGAATGTCTAGTAGTTGCATAATTTTTTTCTGACCAGCATGGGTCAAGGAATCAACCCAGCTTGATGAAATAGCTACTGGATAGTTTAAAACTTTATTTTGAAATTGTCAGAGAAGGAAAGATGTTGAGGAAGGGCAATGGTCAATTCATATGCAGTAACCTAGCATATGTGTAAAGTCAGGTCTTAGCCAAATATGACTGAGCTGCCATAATGACTGTAGGCGATACTACCTTTGGTAGAGCCGAATGTTGGGTGCCACTCACCAAACCTTACACGCCACATTGTGCCAATGACTTAGGATGGAGGAGCGCAATTGGGAGGGTATGAGCCTTATCCTAGTGCGAGGAAATGCAACCTAAAGACTAAATATCATGGCAGGGCAGACCAGGCCATAAGTCTTGATCAGCAACTGGTCTAGGATGGATCTCCGATATGCGAACATTAAAGCATTGCTTTGCTGATCTGGCATCTTCTACACCTTGTCTTGTTCCAGATGTATTGGTGTTACCTTTCATCTGGAGTAAACTAGGCAAGCCGATATAGGGGTCAGGCTGCATAGGCAACATATGGTCTCGAAATTCAGCTTAGGCTGCGTGCTATGGAGAGGTATAACTCCATTTTACAAACTATCGTCTATCAAGACAGCAAGGTGCCAGTCAGTCATAGTATAAGTGAAGGTTAACACTTCACACAATTGTGGCCGTATCTGCTGTGGTATTATCATTTTGTTTTTGTTATAACAGATTTGTAAAAGTAACCATGTTTTAATGATTTCATTAACAGGGCCGAGGTGTAAAGGGAACAACAGTCATCCATCAGTGCCATGTGTGCAACCGCAAATTTAAGAAGAGAATTGACCGGGACAGACATTTGTTCATACATGATATTAAAGATCTCCCCCACGTTCAACAGGTCAGTGTTTGTGCTATCAGGTGTTTGTTCTTAAATGTATTGTAGAACATACGTCAGTGTTTGTGTTCTGAAGTCATTGTTCTCAGATGTGTTGAGAACATAGGTCAGTGTTTGTGTTCCCAAGTCATGGTTCTCTAATATGTTGTAGAACTTAAGTCAGTGTTTGTGTTCCCAAGTCATTGTTCTCAAATGTGTGGTAGAACATAGGTCAGTGTTTATGTTCTCAAGTCATTGTTCTCTAATGTATTGTAGAACATAGGTCAGTGCTTGTGTTCTCAAGTCATTGTTCTCTAATGTATTGTAGAACATAGGTCAGTGTTTGTGTTCTCAAGTCATTGTTCTCAAATGTGTGGTAGAATATAGGTCAGTGTTTGTGTTCTCAAGTCATTGTTCTCTAATGTATTGTAGAACATAGGTCAGTTAATTTGTGAACCATGTATTTCTAACTAGCAGTTCTTCATACGACTGTCTTTTGCTGTTCAATGCAGCTATTTTAGATCATATTTCAGAAGCTAGTTGAGAGGTTGTTAACTGACATATAGACAGAGCTGTTGAATTATTTTTATTAAATGTATTTTCCAGTGTGAGCTGTGTGACTACTGGGCGAGTCGTCGTGTGTACCTGGACAAGCATTACCTCAAACATCGAGTCATCTACTGCTGTGCCGTTTGTAATGAAAAGGTTAGTCAGTCTTCATTCTCGCTCTGTCTCATTGAGGTTCAGATGAATTTCAATAAACTGGGAGCCATGGTGGCTCAGTGGTTAGCACACTTGCCTACAGGCCAGGTGGTCATGTGTTCAAATCCCCCATCATTTAAAAGAAAATTAACCTCATCTCCCAGGTTGACCCAGCCTAAAATGGGTACCAGGACATCACCTGGGAAGTAGAGGCATCCATTATGATATTGACTACATAACCCATTGCGTGCTGATTGGCCAATACAAATATGATATTGACTACGTAACCCATTGAGTGCTAATTGGCCAATACAAATATGATATTGACTACATAACCCATTGAGTGCTAATTGGCCAATACAAATATGATATTGACTACATAACCCATTGAGTGCTGATTGGCCAATACAAAAATGATATTGACTACATCACCCATTGCATGCTGATTGGCCAATACAAATATGATATTGACTACATCACCCATTGCATGCTGATTGGCCAATACAAATATGATATTGACTACATAACCCATTGCATATTGAAGATATGGAAAGTCAAATTATTTGCATATCTTTTAAATCATGATGGTGTTGTTTCATATTACAGTGTTACATTTTTATATTTTACTTCTCACTGTTTTGGAGAACCACAAGATTGATCTGTGCTGTATTTGTCTATTTGCTTATGAAGACTGCATCGTTACAACAGCTGTTTTGTTGCTTGTAATCATTATCTTATAAATCTAACCTTATATACATTTGTGTTTTTATTCATTGTATGTTCCAGCTTTATCGTATATACACTTTCTCTTTGATCATTGTACTTTTACAGCTTTACCAAAGTAAACCCCATGACATGTTGCTAAATATGTTCTGTTACTTGTGATCATTATCTTATAAAGATGACCTTATTAAAATTTTTGTCTGTTTTCATTGCATTTTCACAGCTTTACCACTATGTATACATTTTCTCTTTAATCATTGCAATTTCATAAATTTGCCACAATATACACATTTTCTCTGGATTCATTGCATTTTCATAGCTTTGCCACTGTGTACATTTTCACTTTATTCGTAGCATTTTCAAAACTTTACCATAACATAATTTTCTCATTATTCACAGCATTTTCACAATTTTACCAATACATATAAATGATCTCTTTATTTATTGCATTTTCACAGCAATACCAGAGCTTTACCCCATGTCATGTATTTATTCACAACAGTTTCTGAGCACTGCAAGGCTGACAGAACATTTGACATCAGTTCATGTTGGCGCAGCTAAAGGTAGTATTTCTGTCGCTGACTCTTTGCTGGAGGAGTGCATCAACAGGTTTGTTTGTTTGAGAAATATTTCAGTATGCCTATTATAGAAGTGGATCAACAAGTATAGTAGAGAAATATTTCAGTGTGCCTATTATAGAAGTACTGGTCTCTGTGGCTAAGGGCTTGCGAACGCGGTTTGTGAGCCCGTATACCCGGGTTCGAAACACAGCGGTGCTGGTTTTTTCGAAAAAGGTATAGGGCCGATCGTTCAGAAAGCAATGGCAAACTATTGAACGTAACACTTGCCTAGTACATCAACAGCAGCTGAAAAAAATGCTGGTGTTGACTGCAACGTCCCGTAAGGGATACGCAACACAAAAATTATAGAAGTGGATCAACAAGTATAGTAGAGAAGTATTTCAGTGTGCATATTATAGAAGTGGATTAACAAGTATAGTAGAGAAATATTAAGTTGTTCAATAGATGTATATAGATGTATGGAAATACCTGAATAGATATTATTTGTAAATACTTCAACGGGCAAATAAAATAAATATTTCAAAGTACATTTTGCTGAAGTATTTATTATGTAACAGATTTGACCCGAAGTAGTTTCCTGCCATGACATTTTGTTGGCTTGAAAGGATGGAGGAATAGGTGGCCAGTCTTTCTCTCACTTAGTGAGAACTGGCGAGTTTGCTTTTTAGTATGTACTTGTGAGATATATATTTGTGTGTATGGGGAGTGGGAGAGAGGGGCATATGTGTACTTGTGAGATATATATGTGTGTGTATGGGGAGTGGGAGAGAGGGGCATGTGTGTACTTGTGAGATATATATGTGTGTGTGTATGGGGAGTGTGAGAGAGGGGCCTGTGTGTGTACTTGTGAGATATATATGTGTGTATGGGGAGTGGGAGAGAGGGGCATGTGTGTACTTGTGAGATATATATGTGTGTGTATGGGGAGTGGGAGAGAGGGGAAAGTATGTACTTGTGAGATATATGTGTGTGTGGGGAGTTGGAGAGAGGGCCTGTGTGTACTTGTGAGATATATATGTGTGTGTATGGGGAGTGGAAGAGAGGGGCATGTGTGTACTTGTGAGATATATATGTATGGGGAGTGGGAGAGAGGGGAAAGTATGTACTTGTGAGATATATATATATATATATATATATATATATGTGTGTATGGGGAGTGGGAGAGAGGGGCCTGTGTGTACTTGTGAGATATATGTGTGTGTGGGGAGTGGGAGAGAGGGCCTGTGTGTACTTGTGAGATATATATGTGTGTGTATGGGGAGTGGAAGAGAGGGGCATGTGTGTACTTGTGAGATATACATGTGTGTGTATGGGGAGTGGGAGAGAGAGGCCTGTGTATACTTGTGAGATATATATGTGTGTGTATGGGTAGTGGGAGAGAGGGGCCTGTGTGTACTTGTGAGATATATATGTATGGGGAGTGGGTGAGAGGGCCTGTGTGTACTTGTGAGATATATATGTGTGTGTATGTGGAGTGGGAGAGAGAGACCTGTGTGTAATTGCTACACTAGAGGAGTATGGAGAATCAGAGAGAGAGACCTGTGTGTAATTGCTATACTAGAGGAGTCATATGGAGAATCGGAGAGAGAGACCTGTGTGTAATTGCTACACTAGAGGAGTAGTATGGAGAGTCGGAGAGAGACCTGTGTGTAATTACTACACTAGAGGAGTAGTATGGAGAGTGGGAGAGAGAGACCTGTCTGTAATTGCTACATTAGAGGAGTAGTATTGAGAGTGGGTGAGAGAGACCTGTGTGTAATTGCTACACTAGAGGAGTAGTATGGAGAGTGGGTGAGAGAGACCTGTGTGTAATTGCTCCACTAGAGGAGTAGTATGGAGTATGAGAGAGACCTGTATGTAATTGCTACACTAGAGGAGTAGTATGGAGAGTTGGAGAGAGAGACCTGTGTGTAATTGCTACACTAGAGGAGTAGTATGGAGAGTTGGAGAGAGAGACCTGTGTGTAATTGCTACACTAGAGGAGTAGTATGAAGAGTGGAAGAGAGAGAGACCTGTGTGTAATTGCTACACTAGTGGAATAGTATGGGGTGTGGGAGAGAGAGAGACCTGTATGTAATTGCTACACTACACTAGAGGAGTAGTATGGAGTAAGAGAGAGACCTGTATGTAATTCTACACTAGAGGAGTAGTATGGAAAGTTGGAGAGAGAGAGGTAATACAGAGAGGTTGATACAGAAATGTATGTAATTCTACACTAGAGGTGTAGTATGGAAAGTTGGAGAGAGAGAGACCTGTATGTAATTGCTACACTATAGGAGTAGTATGGGGAGTGGGAGAGAGAGACCTGTATGTAATTGCTACACTAGAGGAGTAGTATGGAGAGTGGGAGAGACATGTATGTGATTGCTACACTAGAGGAGTAGTATGGAGAGTGGGAGAGACCTGTATGTAATTGCTACACTAGTGGAATAGTATGGGGAGTGGGAGAGAGAGAATTGTATGTAATTGCTGTACTAGAGGAGTAGTATGGAGAGTGGGAGAGACCTGTATGTAATTGCTACACTAGTGGAATAGTATGGGGAGTGAGAGAGAGAGAACTGTATGTAATTGCTACACTAGAGGAGTAGTATAGAGAATGGGATAGACCTGTATGTAAATGCTACACTAGAGGAGTAGTATGGAGTATGAGAGAGACCTGTGTGTAATTGCTACTCTAGAGGAGTAGTATAGAGAGTGTTTGAGAGACCTGTATGTAATTGCTACACTTGAGGAGTAGTCTAGAGAGTGGGTGAGAGACCTGTATGTAATTGCTACACTAGAGGAGTAGTATGGAGAGTGGAAGAGACCTGTATGTAATTGCTACACTAGAGGAGTAGTATGGAGAGTGGGTAAGAGACCTGTGTGTAAGTGCTACACTAGTGGAATAGTATGGGGAGTGGGAGAGAGAGACCTGTATGTAATTGCCACACTAGAGGAGTAGTATGGAGAGTGGGTGAAACCTGTATATAATTACTACACTAGAGGAGTAGTATGGAGAGTGGGTGAGAGACCTGTGTGTAATTGCTACACTAGAGGAGTATTATGGAGAGTGGGAGAGAGAGACCTGTATGTAATTGCTACGCTAGTGGAATAGTATGGGGAGTGGGAGAGACCTGTATGTAATTGCTACACTAGAGGAGTATTATGGAGTATGAGAGAGAGAGAGAGAGAGACCTATATGCAATTGCTACACTAGATTTTTAAGAGCATGCATCTTTCCCATTGCAACATATGCCTGTGAGACCTGGACACTTACTAAACAAGCTGAACAGCGCATAAATGCCTTTGAATATAAATGTTATAGACAGGTTCTAAGAATATCTTTGATACATAAATGAACAAATGCATCCATACAAGATCTGAATATTGAAAAATATTGGCTACTAAAGACGATAAAACAAACAAAATTGAAATATTTTGGTCACTTGAAACAAAACAGTTTGCAGAGAACAATCATGGAGGGGTATATATCCAGGAAGAGAGGAAGAGGAAGGTGAAAGAGAAGATGGGTGCAGAATGTGGCAGATAATCTCCAGATGGGTATATCAGATGCGGGACATCTTGCTTATGACCGGGAAGTTTTTCAGAAGGTTATGGGAGCGAGATTCTGCAAAGGACATGCTACTGAATGAATGAACACTAGATGAATAGTATGGAGAGAGAGACCTATATATAATTGCTACACCAGAGGAATACAGTTCTATGAATTTTAGTGAAATACCTCAACAAATGTATGAAGATAAGGCCTTAAATTACACTGTAAAATATCTAGAGAAATGCATCAAGCAGATTTTTTACATAAAATGCAATAGCATAAATTGTCAAGGCAGGTAATATGTTCTTATTCCAATTAACCTTGTGAATCGTCTCCTGTCTATACTTTAGTAATATTTCAGTTATATTTTAAATAATATTTTGAACGAGTTTTTGACCCACTATAAATAGCACAATATCTGACAGCAGTAGAACATTCTGAATATAATTGATAAGTTCTAGAATTTGAAGCCAAGTTGCCAGTGATGTATGTTTGATGTGTTACTACTCTCACACACAGAACACTAACAGTCATTTTCAAAAGTAAATCAAGTTCATGTGAATATATTACATGATACTTTGTTAACCCTTTACAGGGCAGACGCTTGTCCGTTTTGTAGCCCTGAATGGGCAAGATTTTTTCAGGTTCTGTAAAATTTCGGGTCGCGTTAGTAAAAACATCACAAATAAGGTGTTAGTCAACCGATTTTAGTTAAATAAACAACACAATGAAGGGAAAAGCATGCAGAATATGTTACTCACGTGATTGTTGCCGGTAATCCATATATGAACACAAATATTTACGAAATACGGCGTGTTGTTTGTGATTTTCCATCATCTATACGGCAATTTACAAACACATTTTCAGAATCATAATCACTTTCTTTAAAGTCTGACTCACGACTGCTAATGCAAAGTAACGCTTTGCACTGATATCTAGCTCCGATTAATAATCAACTTCGTGCCCTTTAATGTCATTTAAATTGAACAGATCGAAATCTCGGCTATCACTTGAAGAATCGCCGAAATCCATTTTGAAAAACAGCGTAAAAATCCCGAAAACTATCAAAAAACTCCGCAAAAGTCTGTTCAAATTCATTGTAGCGTGTTTACAAATGGCGGCCACGTTGTCAAGCTATCGGCGAAAGTGAAAGTAGCCGTCGGAAGGGTCGGAAAGCCGAGAGATCGCGTTTTTACAATGCATAATAGTATCGGACGCTGCGCTCGTTTTAAGCGATCGGCCGCTATGCCTTGTAAAGGGTGAAATAATTAATAAAACACAAGAAGAGGAACTGAGGACATAATGCAAACCAATAATACCACATAACTTGGACCTCTACAAGAAAAAGATCCTTGTATGTGAATATGTTACCCAGTATAAACAGGTAAAGGTGGTCCTATGGCAGATTCTACCTTTGGGGTGTGAAGTGCTAGACCAGTGGTTCTCAACCGGTGGAGGACCCCCCCCCCCCCCCCCCCCCCCAGGGGCAATTTTAGGGTTTCCAGGGGAGGTGGGGGGATTAAGATTATTTCAAGATCGCATTAATTCAAGAACCAGTTACTTGATATTGTTTTTCCCTCTAAATTTTACGGTTCTGTATTTCTCGCCCTAATGAAATTCATTTTATAACGTAAGTAGACCTGCAAATTACATTTTATGTAGATGTCTAGATTTGTTCTAGTATGTGTTATTAAATTTAGCTTCCATTTTTATGTATACTGTGTAAGGGGTGGGGGGGGGGGATTTATAGGGAGAAAATTCAAAAAGGGGGAGGGGGAATGATGCTCTGAACATATGGTAAAGGGGGGCATGGGCCAAAAAAGGTTGAGAACCACTGTGCCAGACTGTCACATATTCTATACCGAGACATAGGTGGAGTGGCCATTTTACTTCCATGTCACTTTTCCTTCCTTGGCAATTTTTCTTTCTTGTCACCTTTTCTTTCTTGTCACCTTTCCTTATTTGTCACCTTTCCTTCTTTGTCACCTTTCCTTCTTTTTCACCTTTCCTTATTTGTCACCTTTCTTTATTTGTCACCTTTCTTTCCTTGTCACCTTTTCTTTCTTGTCACCTATCCTTATTTGTCACCTTTTCTTCCTGTCACCTTTCCTTCTTGTCATCATTCTTGCCTTGTTACTTATTCTTCCTTGTCACCTGTCCTGCCATGTCACCTGTCCTACCTTGTCACTTTTTCTTCCTTGTCACCATTCCTGCCATGTCACCTTTCCTACCTTGTCACCTTTCCTTCTTTGTCACCTTTCCTATCTGACAGTTACAAGAAAATTATCTGGTACCCATTGTTATGAGGCTAGTTAACCCCCAGAGGCATGCTGGTCGGAAAAATAATCCTTTCCCAGCTGGGGATTGAACCCGGACCACTGTCTTGGCTGGCAAGTACACTAACCATGATGCTACTGCGACTCCTACACAGCATGCCAGTAAATAGTTCAGTATTTAACTGATGAAGTGCCATGGGATGATTAATTGTCTGAAGCGACTTCCCGTATCTGCTGTGGGCTTATATACATGAGTTTTCCCTATGCAATCCCGTTTAATTTGATATATAATACAACATGTCTGCTACCACATCACCAACTTTTGTGTGCTGGTGCTGAGGTAGGGAGTTAACCCCTACACCGGTCAGTTGGACTAAAATGTTGACTTCTTGTCCTTGACTTGGGGAAGTAAATTACAAGTACCTTTGTAGTCGGAGTGGGTTCACCTGATGGTGAGAGACACTGGTAATAGGTAAAGCTAATCCACATGCAAAAATCAGTCTAGTGCTACTAGAAGTCGCATGTATGGATTACCCTTGAGTTCACAGTAAGCTAGCGCCAAAAAACAAACTGTGACACATCCCAACTTCCCATTTTCCACTATCCACTTTTGTTTGGTCCAAATCTACTTTTCATTTGCCATTGAATAAGTTAAGAAATAGATTTGCTTTAATTTATTATTTCTTTCCAGATCCTTGTATCTGCCAGAGCCTATGGCAGCAACCCTGGAAGGGAGCAAGTACATCAACTTGCCTGAAGAGCT
Source organism: Cepaea hortensis (assembly GCA_963921405.1). Lineage (NCBI taxonomy): Eukaryota > Metazoa > Mollusca > Gastropoda > Stylommatophora > Helicidae > Cepaea > Cepaea hortensis. The sequence goes on along the minus strand of OY992889.1, from coordinate 81,927,968 downwards.
GAGAGAGAAGACTCCCCAGCAGAATGCTGAACAGTTTGAAATATTGTCAGTACAGAAGCCGCAGACGGAGCAGGATCTAACAGCAGATCAATCTGAGAGCAGCCCAGACATGCCGCTGGAAGAACCCACAAGTGACTTTATGTCAGAATATAGAAGATTTATCAAAGTCCCAAATGGGAATGAGGGAACTGGTTCAAACTCTGGGGAAGGTGCGCTGGATAGTGCATCTACAGATGGGAATACAGACAGCCACATGGCCAGTAGGGACACGGTGATGGGCTTAGCGGGGACTGAGAGCAATGAAGTTCATTCGTGGAAGGCAGAATATGAAGCAAAGAAGGGGGTGCAAGACTTCAGCGACACATTGAAGGATGAAGACCAGTGTCAGGCAGATTTTAAGGTTAAACCTGAAATAACAACAGGTATTTTCTCTTGTACTCTTGTGTGTGACATATTTCAAAAACATGTGATGTCCATCAAATATTGTTGATTTCCTTCTAAGTCAAGTCGATCAGATAAGTACCATCAAATATTTTCATGAACTTGTTCTACATCTTCACATCCCTTGTCAAGTCAGCATGGTCGAATGGATAAGAACACCGGACAGCTGGACTAAAATGTTGACCTGTCGTCCTTAGCTTGGGGATGTAAATTACAAGTACCTCTGAAATCTGAGTGGGTTCGCCTGATGGTGAGGGACACTGTTAATAGGGAAAGCTAATCCACACGCAAAATTCAGTCCATCACTACTAGAAGCAGTGTGTAAGGACTACACTTGAGTTCAAAGCGAGCCAGCGCAAAAAAAAAAAATCCTTGTTAACCATGTTCATCTTCATATCCATTATTATCAGGAAGTGACCATATGATCTGGCCGACACTCAGTAGTCCGAGGAAAGGCTAGGTGGACACACAATCAGATTACTGCTGGTAAATTAACATTGGGACTCTTCTCTGGTTGTTGATGTTCTGAGTGCTGTCATGTTAACTCAGGTTACCCTTTGGTTTTATCAGAGAATAACAAGAACTAGCCTAGCTGGATTTGAAAACAAGCAAACAAGTTCTTAAAAACTAAGACATGAAGAAATATCAAAGAGAGTATTAGAAGGTAAAAAGCTCAACAAGAAAAGAAGAGGTATACCAGCTGAAATATTTACAAAACAGACATACAGAGATATGTCAGAGCAAACATGTATGGAATTAGAGAAAACAGCTTCAGATGGACACTTAACTAGAATGATAGGAATCTTTGCGACCAGCCCAAGCGCTGAAATACGTGATGTTATGATGAAAAAGGTGTTGAAAGGCAAGAGGGTTCACTATATTGCACTTGGTCTTTCTCTCTCTCTGCAGATAGGCCAACTGCTGCAGAAAGTGCGGCAGAGAGCACAAACTCTGTTGCTCTGGCAAATTTGTTTTTGGTTGCTGATGAAGGCATTTTGTTATTTGTGATTGCGATCACCCGGGAAGGTTAATTCGGTCAACAAATGCCCGCAGAAGTCGGATGTGTCAGCCATCAAATATCGCAACAGGCACAATGCAGTTAGTCCAAAAAATATTGCGGATGGATGCAGAAGAAGAAGAAGATTGTGTTCTTGTGGAACTGACTGTATCATCATCATCATCATCATCATCATCATCATCTTCCACTTCTGCCGTCAAGCGTTGTGGGGAGGAATAATTTGCGTTCCAGCGCCCGGTGGACGGCACTGGATAGTGTGGAACTGACTGTATACTTTCCTTTAATCATCATATATATCTTTTAGAGCTTCTCTTTTGCTGTCTGTTGTTTTATGTTCCAGAGAATATGATCCATTGCATGAGCCCTGTCCATGTCATAAGGCCTCACAACTTTAGCTTCCTAATAGAACGCTGAATGTTTACTTTACAGACGAGAGCTCCGGGATAAGACTGCCTGCTACATCTCCATTGCTCATGCTCCAGAATCCTGGATCTGATTCAGAAATGGAAGAAGGTGGACTGATTTCTGATGAGAAAGAAGGCATGCTGAATGTTCCGGACAGCCATCCCACTACAAGTTTAGATGAAGAAAGTGCTGATGCAGCAGAAGACACAGAAGAAAAGAAAACATCTCCAACAGCTGCCTCCAGCAATGAAATCACCGGGCAGATCGGTGAGTGAACATGAGGCAGTATTCGAAACATGCCAGGTCTGGAGCAGACATTGCTGAACATGACCCTCCAATCCTCTCTGTCTTCTGACATTTTAATGAATGTGCATTTTTTATTTTTTCATGTAAAACTCTTTAAGCTTGAAATTGACGTCTTTCTGTCTTCTTTTGCCTCTCTTACTTAGTACTTTCCTATACAGCACTAATTTCTCCGTTCCACCTATTCTCTTAATATGCCCCATAAATTTCACTTGCCTTTTCCTTATGGTTTTGATGTGTCGTCTTGTAGCACCTGCTGCTGTTTTTACCTCAGGATTTGTGTTTTGCTCTATCCAAAATCTGAACCTCAGAAACCACATCACCACTGTGTCCTACCCAGCACCAGCATCTTCATCACCTCTTTGATTCGCTGTTGCTTTTGTCTCTTCATGAGCACTACATGTCATTCCATGTTAATCCTTCTATTCTGTGTGGGCACCGATGAATGAGTGTTTGTAATTTATTATACTTGATTTAGTTGTTCCCCATACTTCTGATCCATACAATAGTACTGATTTAATGCTACACTTAAATATTCTAAGTCTCGTGCTCAGCTTAACTTCCTTTGACTTCCACAAATTTCCTAGCACTATGAAAGTCAGCCACATTTGTCAAGTAAAATCCTGGCACAGTTGGGTATTGAACCTGGACTACCTGGGAAGGTAACCCGGTCAACAAATGCCTGAAGAAGTTGGATGTGTCAGCCGAAATGTGCAAATATCACAGCTCTGCTGTAAACAGGAAAAACACAGTTACGTCTAAAACAACATTCCGAACGAACGCAGAAGAAGAACCTGGACTGCGGTCTTGATAACAGCTGCACTAACCAAATAATGCCCCTATGGCTTTATCTCATATTTTAAATTTATTTTGGTTTGTAAAGGATCACTGCAATTGCATATGGATACTCTATACATGTTGCAGTCTCCCCCCATGTATTCATCATCATAATGTGCCATGCCAATAAGCATGGGTGGTCTTGTTTCACCAGAGTCGTGCATCAGCTGCTTGTTCTTGTCTCGACCATGCCATGTGGCCAAGCCATCCAGATATTTACCTTTCTGCCTTCCTCTTGTTCTTTTCCCCTCAATCTTGCCAGTTGTCACCAGTTCTCCAGTATATTTCCCAAGGATTACACAAGGTGAATCTCAGAACAGCGCACAAACTCTTTAGCACTTACAAAAATCCAAATGTGTACATGGCAATATCACAAATGGCAATATCACAAATGGCAAAAATTGGGTAGCTTTTATAATTGAAACATGTTATCTAGGCAGTAGCCAGTTCTGCTCTTTTTTATTTCCAACCGCTAAGGGAATTTTAATTTTCCCAGTTTGCACATAGGTCCTCCCCTTGTCCAAGAAGGGTAAATTTCGGAGCCACTAACACAAAATCAGGGGGGTAGTAATCCGTCATGTTCTCTTATTTTAGTGAAAGTCAGCAGTGTGAAACATATTTGGTCTTCTTGGGCCAGAGGCTCTGATCTATTCTGCTCATATGCTAAATGTTGTGATGTACTATAAATACCTTATATAAATAATATACCTTATATATATACCTAAAATATAAATACCTTATCTTATATTCTGGTCTGCATATTCTGTTGTTGTTGTTGCACTTACTCTCTCGCTTTGAACTCAAGTGTAGTCCACATGTGTGTTACTACTTCTATTGCACTGGACTGATTTTTGCTTGTGGATTAGCTTTCCCTTTTACCAGTGATCCTCACCATCAGGCAAACTCACTCCAACTTCAGAGGTTCTTGTAATTTACATCCCCAAGTCAAGGGTGAGAAGTCAACAGTTTAATACATCTGACTGGTGTAGGGTTTGAACCCGCTACCTTAGCATGAGCATACAGAATGTTTAAGAACTAGCTCTTTTACCCATTCGGCTGTGCTGACCTCCATTAAATGCTATGATATACTATATTAGCTTAGCTTATATGTTATATTCTGGTGAACATATTCTTTGTTTGAAGTTCCTGATCTATATTTCCTACAGGACCTGACGAACTGGACAAGGAGACAGATGAACAAGTTAATAGTAACAAATCAAAAGATGGTGTGAAAACCATTGTAACTAAACAAGAGAAAATAGAAGTTTTGATAAGGAGATTAGGTTACAGGCAGATGAGTATGCAGATCTTTAATAAGATGAGAGAGACTTTTGGCACAGAGGAGTGTGAGTACTGCGGACGTCTCTTTTACAGCAAAGGAGACTATGAGCCTCATCTCAGGACTCATACAGGTAAGTGTAGAGAGTTAGCAGAGTTTTACTGATTTCAGAATTCATTTATAATTCACTTGCGTACATCCCTCTTCTGGCAAACTTCTAGGAGTCTCCATGGTGAAGTGGTGAAGCTATCTGTCTTGAGCTCAGAGGGTCTTGAGTTTATTTCCGGATAGTTGGGATCACAAGTGAAAATGTTCCACAGACTTCTGGGGGGTTATTGCTGAAGCTATGGTGTGTGTGTGTTATTGCTGAAGCTTTGGAGTTTGTGTTTTGTGTGATGATCTCAGAGGCAGCTTGCCTTTCTGTGGAGAAAGGCCGAGCCAGATTGAGTAATACCTGGTGCAATGAAGTTAATTCTCTTGTTTTTAATACCTAAGCAGTAAAGACTGCATACAGGTTCCCTGGTGGACCCAGCTCAAAATGGGTACCATAGGTGGCTGGCATGTTATTAACTGCATCACCCCTCGAGTGTTGATTGGTCTATAAAAATTTGGACCTAGCACCAAATGCCCAATGTGCATTAACAGATTCAGTGCCGAATAAAAATCAGGTCTGGATCAAATAAAAATGGAAGGCCGGAGAATGGGAAGTTATGACTTCAAAGTTGTTAATATGATAGCAGACATGCTGTATTATAACGCAATGCCATTTTGGTGATATATACGCCCATGGCAGATACAATAAGTTGCATAAGACGATTAATTATCCCATGGCACTTAATCAGTTAAGGCATGTGAAAGGAGCCTTTTTAAAAAAAACTTGTAAGGTCCTGGAGGCCACAGTGGTACAGTGGCTAGTACACTTGCCTACTGACCCGGTGGTCGGGTGTTTGAATACCCCCTCGTGGCAGGGATTTGTTTTTTTTTAAATGGCCTCCTCTCCCAGGTCAACCCGGCCTAAAATGGATGCCAGAAAATGTTCTGGGAAGTAAAGACGGCTGGCCTGGTATTGATTACATCAGCCATCCAGTGCTGATTGGTTTATACAAATATGGGGCTAGCGCCATTCTGGAAGGCCCCGGTTAACGTTGGGATTACGTTTTTGGAAAATGCAACTTTAAGTGAAACGATGTATATAGCGAAACACTATTTCCCATAGAATTAAATTAAATACAGTGTATTATATCATGTTTATTTTGATAGTTGTTAATATTTATTGGCTAAATAGAGGTGGGTTGGAGGGTGATTGGTAGAGTTATTGGGGGGGGGGGGGGCATTAAATTCTGCCTCGTCATCTGAGGATGAAACTGAACCTCTTCCTGGCTCTTCTCTGCTTGAACAAAAAATTTGTCCAATGTCTGCTGCACAGTAACCACCCTCCTCAATCATGGCCTTTAACTCTGCAGCGAAATGCACTGCAGCTGCAGTATCAGCACCCGCCGCTTCACTTGTCTGAATGTTGTGCCGGTGTGAACGCTTCTTAAAGCGCTCAAACCAACCGCGACTCTCCAAAACTATCATCAGCACTACTAGTACTGCTCTCACCCGTTTTCTTAGCTAGATCTTCATAGAGAGACTTTGCTTTCTCTTGAATAGCCATCTTGCTCACAGGTATAATCCGTTGGTTGTGGTCTTCAATCCAGACGGTGAATAGTGCTTCCATATTCTCCATAAGAGTACTTCTGGTACGAGTGATCTTGGAAGCACTCAAAGGGGTGTTACGTTTTTAGCACCCTCTTTGATTTTGTCAGCACCTGCATGAATTGTCTTTACCATGGTTGGAGGTAAAACCATCGACTTTACCAATATCAACAGCCTGATCGCTAGCCTCAAAACAACGTTATGGCGAAACGTAGCGACCTAAAGTGAAGTTATCCCCTATGTGACAACGACGTGAACCGAAGCGACGTATAGCGGGGCCTTCCAGTATTGCCAATTTGCCTCAAGATATGAAAAGGGGTCTTTTTACTTTACTTTCTGATATGTTAAGTCTATAACTTTCTGTTATGTTAAGTCTTATTACTTTCTGATATGTTAAGTCTTATTACTTTCTGATATGTTAAGTATATTATCTTCTGATATGTTAAGTCTATTACTTTTTTTATGTTAAGTCTATTACTTTATTTTATGTTAAGGCTGTTACTTTCTGATATGTTAAGTCTATTGCTTTCTGACATGTTAAGTCCTATTACTTTCTTATAAGTCTATTACTTTCTTAATGTTTAGTCCTATCACTTCACACTCCTATGATATCTTTACTTATTTTTGTCAATAGTTCATGTTTTAGTGAAACTTCACTGCACAATCTGGAAGTAGATAGTGAATGATCACTTTTTTGTGATATTTTCTGTCTACAGGAGACAAACCTTTTGCATGTGCAAACTGCAGCTTCCGTGGAACTACCAAAGATCAGCTGAAAAAACATTCCGAGAGAGAGCATGATAAAGTGGCATTCCAGTGCAAAGAGTGTGACTTCCTGGCGCCTACGAGAACACGGCTGTGGAATCATCAGTTGAAACACCTGGGCATTAATGGATTGTCGTGTCCTAAATGTCCCCACAAGTTTGATGGGTATGTCCTTTTCAGTTCTTCCATTTCAGGTCGCCGGTGATGTTAGATCTGAATGTCTGTTGTGGTTATAGTATTTGCCAGATCTCACAATGTAGGAAAAAGGAGAGACTGATGATGATCTGATACCAATAAATAAATTAACACAAAATATAACTAGGAAGTTTGATGAGAGTGAATCTAGTTAGTAAATATATTTAAGATAGTTTAGGGAGTCTCCGTGGCGAAGTGGTCAAGCTGTCTGACTTGGGCTCCAAAGGCTGTGAGTTTGATTCCGGGCCACGCCCTTCAGTTTACGAGCGCATTTTTTTAAGGCTCTTGAGGGTCATTGCTGGAGCTGCGGAGTTCATGCTTTGTGTGACGCTTTCCACGCTGCAGAAAGAGACTGAGCAACATAGGATAAAACCCGGTGCAATGAAGTCGACCCTGTTGACTTTTAAGCGACTTTTTTTTAATGACAGTTACATTTTTTACGTGATGAATTGTTGTCTTTAATAAGATTTACTGTTTACTGCACAGGATGAAACAGCTGCGTGCTCACATTTTGAACATCCATCAGGATGTTGATAAAGAGACCCTTGAGAAGTTGACCGGTTACAGACATAAACCACTTGGCAAAATGGGTGAGTCATTACCAAGGTTATTTTTGTGTAGTCACCACAAAATCTAGGTGAAAGGAGAAATTCAGGTCTTAGGTCGCACCTTCAAAAATGCCCAACTTACAGATGTCTGTGCTGCCACCATACGTAGTCAGAGAGTAACTCAGCAAACCAGATGTTACGGACCTCCCAGCGGTGGCCAACAAATTCCAGGAATCAAGGAGTGAGGAAAAGGTGCTAGTACTGGATAAGACGCACTAAGAAAAGCTGATAATAGTGTCACTGGAAAGTCCTTTCTCTGGAACACGTGGGCAAATGAACTAGAATGAGGCCTTAAAACACATGGAGAAGAGAATAAGAGTCAGAGATGGACAATATGGGGAGTTTGTTACATGTCCCGTGCAGGATGTGGCAGTCAACCCCAGCGTTTTTTTGGCTTTTTGTAATATACTAAGCAGTTTTGACATTCAGCAGCGGGCGATTGTTTTCTGATTGACCGAGCCTCATCAAAATTTATGCATGGTGGTCTGCTTCCATATTGCCTGCAGCTGATTTCAAACAGTATGGGGAAAGATTGGATTAAAACGGGAAGCACATGGAGGAAGCTGGCAGGAGGTAGTAAAAGACATGTCAGCCTAGGGTGCATTGTTTGAGAACCTGTGTTCCTTCTTCTTCTTCTGCGTTCATCCAGAGTTTTTTTTTTTGGACGTGATTGCGTTGTGCCTGTTTACAGCAAAGCTGCGTTCTTGCACCATTAGGCAGACACATCCGACTTCTGCGGGCATTTGTTGATCAGGTTAACCTTCCCGGGAACCTGTGTTTTAATGCAGGATAAATAGAAGAAAAAGCAGTGGGCTGGAGAAGGTGGTGGACTTCTTCCTGGCAACAGGACGGCAAATATAGCTTGACCACTGATATGAATACTGAGAAGAAGAGAAGAAAAAAGGGGACGTCCAAGAAAGAACATCACACATGCATACAATGACATGGGGTTCAACTAAGACTGCACTGAAGAGAATTGCCAAGAATAGGAGACGGTTCACTGACATGATCAGATGGCTTCAACGCTAGTCTTCACAATGACAGACTTGTTGATTGCCCGTCATTTTCCGCTAGCAGGTGTTAAAAATCCTGCCTTAGTGAGATTTGAACCCAATGCCAATAGGTGTGTGAAACTAATCACTATGTTACCAATAAGATTTTGTTTGTGTGTCCTTAATATTCTAGGGCTAAATTTAATTTTATTGTCAAGTGCCATCTCCACATTGAAAAATAAAAAAAAAACACACACACACAAACATGCACCAAAGCATTTTCCTGCTGTGGGTCTATGATATGATAGGACCAGCACATTTTGTAGGCCTGAAAGGGTAGAAAAATGGGTAACCAGTCTTTTCCTCTATTAGCGGACGACGATCACATGGGCCGGACCCTGGTCCAACCACGCTCATGACATTATCAGTGTAAACCCCTATCAATTACTCTAACACGTCCTTCATCTCCACATTGAAGGTCGGCTGTCATAAGTCTCCAAAACACCCTGACATCCATCTTCATGGTTAACTCACACAGGCTTCTTCCCATCCATCTTTTTATGTTGTCTAGCCACATATAGCCGGCTCTGTGGTGAAGGGATTACGAATTCAGTTCCTAATCCCACATACTGCGTTCGAAACACAGCTGCGGACGATTTAGAAGGTGACCGACCGCCTTGCGTTAGTTTCCATACAAAGGTGTGAGTGGTGGTCGTTCAGAAAGTCATGGCAAACTATTGAACTTCAACTTGCCAAGAAATCACAAACAGCTAAAACATACTGGGGTCGAACCCATTCGTCTGTAAAAATATGGGTCTAGCACCAGATGCCCAATGCACCTTTAGAGTCCTTTTGGTTTTTTTTTAAATGTAACACTCCAACACTTAATTTTAATGTAACACTCCAACACTTAATTTTAATCTAACACTCCAACACTTAATTTTAATCTAACACTCCAACACTTAATTTTAATGTAACACTCCAACACTTAATTTTAATGTAACACTCCAACACTTAATTTTAATCTAACACTCCAATGCTTAATTTTAATCTAACACTCCAACACTTAATTTTAATGTAACACTCCAACACTTAATTTTAATCTAACACTCCAACACTTAATTTTAATCTAACACTCCAACACTTAATTTTAATGTAACACTCCAACACTTAATTTTAATGTAACACTCCAACACTTAATTTTAATAGTTAGTTAGTTAGTTAGTCGACAGATCATCCTCGTTGCATATCGAACCATTCAGTCCATAAGTGCTCGGATCCCCTCCTCAGCAAATCCCGCAGCGTGTAGCGGCTAACGACGTCAGTTCTGTGTTGGTTTATCAATCTTCTTTGGCTTCCTGCGTAGTGTTCTTGTTTGACCACCCCTCTTTTAATTTGCTGCTCTCGCAGTCTGGCCATTGTTGTAGATTCACAGTCATCACTTGGTTCTCGCAAAAGTCTCACTTCTCGTAGAGCATTCAGAATGTCAGCCTGGTCCATGGCGTCCGCCCTCCACAGTAGCCTCACCTGCGAGCTTGTCAGCCCTCTCATTTCCTTGTACTCCCGCATGCCCTGGCACGAAGATGAAACTAATCTTTGCCAGCCGAGACCGCTTCAGAGGCAGCAACCATTCTCTTCTGATCGACCCCTCCTCTATCCTCTTGATCATGTTCATTGAGTCGCTAAGGAAACAAGCCCTAGTGAATGTCTGTGTCTCGAGCCATGTTATTGCTTTACTTACTGCCATGACTTCCATGGTCAGGCTACTTGTGGTTTCAGTGAAAGCACCAGAGTCCTCCTTCACAATTCTCCCTCGGCCCGAGCTGTAAAGGCCCATGAGCTTCTCACATGTCGGACGACCGACCCATCTGTGTAGATGACCGCGTCACCGTCTAGCGAATTCTCGAAAATCAACGCTTCTACTTCAGCCTCCACAGCAGCCGGATTTTCTTGTCTGCATTTTCTATCTAGTTGGATGCAAACTGAAAAGGATGTGCAGAAGTCTGTTGGCACTTGCACCCACTCCTCGCCAGGTTCTAAGTCCTCAAATGAACATACCTGTTGAAGAATGTCTTCGGCTTGACCCATCCACGACCGTCCTCTTTTTAACCTGCTGCCCTTCACCTTCCTAATTTCACTATGCAGTGGATGTTGTGTGTTTGCGTTAATTCTGAGGTAGGCGCGTGCCCTGCAAACTTGTATTCTCTCTTCAATGGTTGGAAAATCAAGAAGGTAGCGCATCGCCCTGCATGCTGTATCTCTTGTACATCCAAGAATAATGCGCATAGCTTCATTCTGTATCCTTTCCATCCTTTCTATCTGCTTATGGCTGAGAGTCAGGATTGCCATTGCATACTCCAAAACAGACATGACCAGCCCCTCGTACAGAAGACATAGATGGCGCTGCTCACAGTTTGCTGCCCCCATCACCCGCATCGCTGCCAAACCCCGCTTGGCCTTTGTTATCACCTGGTCTATGTGCACATTATAAGCAAGGCTTCGATCAAACCGTATCCCCAGGTAATTCATTGCCTGCGTTCTTTCCACCGTCTCTGAACACAGCATTACAGTTGGTGTTGGATTGTTGACAATATGATTATTCAACGAGAACCAAGTCACTGTTGCCTTTGTTGGGTTGACCATTGCCCCAGCTTCATCACACCAAGTACTTATGCGATTGAGTTCGGTTTGTAGTTCCACAGCAACCTCCTCTCTATCCTTACCCTGACGATACACTAAAACATCATCGGCATATGACAATGTCCTGCCAGGTCCAGTGATCTGCTCACTGGTGATTCTCACTGTGTAGGCGTTGAACAGTACCGGAGATAATGGTGATCCCTGTGGTAGGCCAGGATATATTGTTGTTGGTTCCGAAGTCCAACTGCCACATCTAAAAACTACTTTCCGTTGGAAGAGGGCTGCAGCGATCCAACTAAGGAGGAATGGACTTACGTTTAGTTCAAGAAGCTGAAACATTAAAAAATCCAGTGGTACTCTGTTGTATGCATCCTCAAGATCAATCGCTGCAGCAACGGTTTCAGTGCCTGAGTGGAAACCTTCATAGACATCATGGGCAAAGACTGCTGCATTGTTCCAGGTTTCTCTTTTTGGACGGTACCCACCCAGGGTAGGTGGGAAAACACCTTGCCTCTCTAGTTGGCTTGATATTTTCCTGGCAATTACCTTCTCCAGCAGCTTGCCTATTGTATTCTGCATGGTTATAATTCGATATCCCTGAATTTTTTGGTGGTCTTTGTCAGGCTTCGGCAAGGGAATCAGATAGCTGTGTAACCATTCCTCCTTGATGCTAGCACTCCCTATACTGTTGTTGTACATGTCTGCTAGTTTCTCTAGCTCATTGTCGGTACACCTATTTATGTCGTCGTATCTTATGCCATCCACTTAATTTTAATGTAACACTCCAACACTTAATTTTAATGTAACACTCCCAACACTTAATTTTAATGTAACACCCCACCACTTAATTTTAATGTAACACTCCACCACTTAATTTTAATGTACACTCCAACACTTAATTTTAACATAACACCCCAACACTTAATTTTAATGTAACACTCCAACACGTAATTTTAATATAACACTCAAACAGTCATAATTTTAATTTGAAATATAACTACTTAGACATGAGAAGCTTTTTAATTTTGTTTGATAATCCGAGTGGCAAGAATGCCGCATTCTCCTTTGGGAGACCCGGGTTCGAATCCTCGGTAAGGTGGGGAGTTTTTTTCTGTCGGGGACAAAAATTAAACTCTAACCTGTACAGTTTGCTGCGACTGCACTAACCAGGCGGCCTTAATTCCTCAGGCTCAAGACCCCCCCCCCCCCCCCCCCCCCCCCCACCCCCGCCATACACCGCAAGGTGTATTAGCAGTAAATAACAATTTTTAAACGACAGTTACTTTGATCATTTCTATTCCTGTTTTTATTTCTGCCTAACGCTTGCCATCATATGTAATTAACTGACCATGGTAAAATAAAACAACTATTAACTTCTTCCAGCCTTTCCATTCACTGTAATTAAAAAAATTGATTTGGCACTATCTTTGGTTTTCTTCACATTTATATAAAACCATTTAGTTTTTTTGTAACTGAATTTTTGAAATATGTAACGTAACTTTATTTCAGGGCGTCGATCGTTCAAGTGCCCACACTGTCCTCGCGTATTTATTCGTGCAAATTCAGAGCTGCAGAAACATATCTGGATACATGAGGGTATCAGGCCGTTTGCTTGCCCTCTGTGTACTTATGCTTGCCGGTCAAAGAACAATCTCCAGGTACGATGTAATGTTAGCTCTTTAGTCCTCATCTTTTGCCATAGGTTTTGTGGTCTTAATGAAGAGAGCAGTGGCAATATTTGAACACAGATGCCATAAATAAAATATTGCACGATTTCTTGCCTGGTAATATTTTATGTATGGTGCGTGTGTTTAAATTAATTAAGGGAATACATTGTTTTGAGTAGCAATATTGTTAACCTCTAACTGCCTTTCTAATTCTCTTCAGCATTTGTTATGGGGATTCCTTTACCTTTACTTTGTTTCAGTTCCACTCTAAGGTGTAAAGGTCACACAGAGAGCTGATAAGCAAGTTACAACAATGGTTTCTGTGTAGACTTCTCTATGATGTCACTTCAGTAAACTCTTCGTTATCTAGATCTTTAGACCTTCATTGTTCAGGGTTTATCCAATATGGCTCAGTCTCTTTCTGCAGAGTGGCCTGACAGAATCATCCCGCAGACATTAAATCCATAGCTCAAGTCTCTGAAAAAAATTGCATTTGTGAACTGAATGACAAATTCCAAAAACAAACCCAAGATCTTTGAATGCCAGGTGGGTGGCTTTACCACTTGTTAATAGAGACCCGCCCCCCCCCCTTTCACATGCCACTTTGGGCATACGTGCCATAAATTTGTGAGCATTGGTTTAAACAGTTCTTTAGCATTGGCTTTTAATATACATGTATAAATGTAATTTTCCAGGCTCATATGCTGCGTCACTCTACTGAAAAACCATTTTCATGCTCTGAGTGCGGGAAGGAATACAAGTCAAAAACTGCTCTCCGATGGCACGTCCGATCACACAAGACTGGAAAACTGTTCAAGTGTGACAAGTAAGTTTGGGTCCATTGCTGTACACTTTGTTCACATTAAAATGCATGATAAAAATATTGCTTGAAACGATCAATTTTGGCCTTTTTATTTATATGTTTTTATAATTTCTATGTATCAAACTGGCTTCTGTGGCTAAGAGCTTGCGAACGCGGTTTGTGAGCCCGTATACCCGGGTTCGAAACACAGCGGTGCTGTTTTTTTGAAAAAGGTATAGGAGCCGGTCGTTCAGAAAGCAATGGCAAACTACTGAACGTAACACTTGCCTAGTACATCAACAGCAGCTGGAAATGCTGGTGTTGACTGCAACGTCCCGTAAGGGATACGCAACACAATATTTATATATATATGTATCAAACAATCTAGAAATAAAGTGACTTCCCATAAATATAAATAAACTATAAAAGCTGTGAACATAAGAACCTGTGAAGTCCTTGTAACTAAGAAATGTTTTTGTCCAACTAAGACAAGATTGATCTAGATGGCATGTACTTCTTCATCATGGTGCAGTGACTAGAGACAGCAGTGATTGCACTAGAAGATCAATGGAGACAAAGTTAAATGCAGCAAATTCTTCCTCTAGCGTGACTACCATCTGCTTACTATCCACACTACCCACTCTATGGCCACAAGCAACATGATGATGGAGGTTATGGCAGTAACATGGGTTTAATATATGGCTAGAATGTATGTGTACTAACTGATTCATTGAGCATGATCCGAAAGGTTGAGAAGTCTGTGCGTAGACAGTGGATTGAATCACTATGGAGGTCTGTTGTATGTAGAGTCACCTTCATCTTTGTTCCAGGACGTGCGGGAGTTGAGGGAAATGAACGAGCTGATAAACTTGCTGGCTCTGCAGATGGCCAGCCCATGGATCATGCCGATGTTATTTATGCCCTTAGAGACATATCGAGGGCGAAGGACTTTGATGCCAGTAATCCACATAGATTTCCTGAAAGAGATTTCTTCTTCTTCTTCTTCTTCTTCTTCTTCTTCTTCTTCTTCTTCTTCTTCTTCTTCTTCTTCTTCTTCTTCTTCTTCTTCTTCTTCTTCTTCTTCTTCTTTTTCTTCTTCTTCTTCTTCTTCTTCTTCTTCTTCTTCTTCTTCTTCTTCTTCTTCTTCTTCTTCTTCTTCTTCTTCTTCTGCATTCATCTGGAGTTTTTTTTTTATCAGACGTGATTGCGTTGTGCCTGTTTACAGCAAAGCTGCGTTCTTGCAACGTTAGGCCGACACATCCGACTTCTGTGGGCATTTGTTGACCAGGTTAACCTTCCCAGGGAATGAGAGATTTTAAAGTAAGAATTGTCATGGTCGGCACATCGGAAGAACGAAGGGTCTCGTCAACCAACACAGAACTAGCACTATTGGCCACCAGACGCTGATGCATATGTTGGGGGCAGGATCTGGACACCTATGGACTTGTTCAGAGTGCAAGGATGATACCCCAACAGATAACAACTAACTGCCCAAAAACCTTCCAGGCTTGTATCAGCTTCATCAGCCACATTTATATTGACAGTCCATTGCAACCTTCCGATGATGGGCGGCCTTATATTTTTATGATGGGCAAACAGTGTGGCTCTGGGTCTTACCCAAACTAGTCATCTTGGTATCAGAGGTGTTTCTCAGGAGGAGTGATGAAGAAGGGCCATCATATCTCATAATGCATTGATGTAATATATGTGACAGTAGTTCCAGCATATAAAAAGATGATGTGCTAGGAAAAGACTACATGACACAATCTTCACAAACTAAAACTGAATAAATTGTGGCATGAGACAGATAGAATAGACCTACAAAAATTAGAATTTTAAGAGCCATTTATCCCACCCTGATGTTAACTGCCAGTGTGAACATACAATTGCTCTTTCCACAGATGCACGTATGAAGCCACTCAAAGCAGCCATTTAAAGCGACACATGGAAACTCACGACGTCCTGAAGCGGTTCATCTGCAAGCACTGTGACTTCTCCGCCAACACCCTGGGGTACATCAAAATACACTACGCCAAGCATCACAAGGTAGGGGTTTCCCCTCTGGCATTGTGATCTGTGCACAGGCACTGCTGGTGCATTATAAGTTACAGTTATATGTGGTGGGAACTTTTTCTACATTATTCATGAAGAGTATGTTGGTTGCAATGTGTCTGTTTGCAGTCTGTCTGCAACTTTCAGTTGACACATTCTTCTTCTTCTTCTTCTTCTTCTTCGTTCATCCGGAGTTTTTTTTTTTTGACGTGATTGCGTTGTGCCTGTTTACAGCAGAGCTGCGTTCTTGCGCCGTTAGGCCGACACATCCGACTTCTGCGGGCATTTGTTGACCGGGTTAACCTTCCCGGGGAGTTGACACATTCAATTTCACCTGTCAATTTATTGTGACCAAGTGTGTCTTCTCTCCTCAATCCTGGCTCTCTTGGCCAGACTTGCCTTCCCTTTTTGATCCAGACACTCCTGGCCAGACTTTGTGACCAGATTTGTCTTCCCTCTTTGATCCAGACACTCCTGGCCAGACTTTGTGACCAGATTTTTCTTCCCTCTTTGATCCTGACTCTTCTCGCCATACTTTGTGTCCAGATTTGTCCTCCATCTTTAATCTCAACTCTCCTGGCCAGACTTTGCAACAAGATTTGTCCTCCATCTTTGATGGTCTATCGCTGAAAATGCTGGAGTATAACAGGGCAAGATAAAAAGATGACATGCAACGAAAATACTACATGACAAGCATGCTAAGACATTGGGCCACAAACGTAATGCTGAGCTGAGGCTAGTTGCTGAAAACAGAAGACGGTGGTCTGACACGATCAGATGGCTTCAGCACCAGCTTTCAGACTGGTTGACCTATTGAATAAATTAGTAGCAACAGATTTAGAGACAACTTATGCAGCCTTAGATAGAAGGAGCCCAACAATGCTGGTGTGTTGGGAAATGAGCAGGCTGACAGATTGACTAAATCTGCACCGCTGGGTGGGTTATTGTACACGATAGGCAGATGTGGTTATAAGGCCCTTTGGGATCATATGAATAGTGCGAAAGAACAGATAAATCATCATGGCGTAGAGAGTATGGTGCCACAGGGAGTGACCAGCGGATCTGGCCAGCACTCAGTACGCAGAGGGAAGGCCACTTGGACACACACTCAGACTACAACTGGTCCCATCAGTATTGGGAAGCTTTAAGGGTTGTAGAAGATGGTGACAGAGTGCGTATGTGAATGTTCTTGACTAAACTCAACTCTTACATGACTTTGTACATTGGGTGCGTATGTGAATGTTCTTGACTCAACTCAACTCTTACATGACTTTGTACATTGGGTGCGTATGTGAATGTTCTTGACTCAACTCTTACATGACTTTGTACATTGGGTGCGTATGTGAATGTTCTTGACTCAACTCAACTCTTACATGACTTTGTACATTGGACATATGGTGCTAGACCCATATTTGTATATACCAATCAACACTCAACTATGGTCAGTATCACACTTTTTTTTTGCATATCCTTTACAGGATATCGCTGTCAGCATCAGCATCTTTCAGCTGCTTGTTGATTTCTTGGCAAGATTACGCTCAGTAGTTTGCCATTGCTTTCTGAGTGGCTGGCTCACATACCCCGTAAGTTACCAACGCGGAGAGAACCACTACCGATTCTCATGCAAGTTATGTTCCTTACGTGGATATACGGGATTACAGAGAAAGTCGCTAACACCTAGGCCAGGGAGACCGGCCAGTATCACACTGGCCTCCTTTATTTCCCAAGACATTTTCTGGTACACATTTTAGGCTGTTGACGTGGAAGCCCAGGTCAATTAAAGAAATCTGCTCTGATTCAGATTCAAACCCAAGACCACCAGGCTATCATATTATCATCATCATCATGTGCCATGCCGATAAGCGTGGGCGGTCATGTCTCGCCATCTCACTCGATCACCAGAGTTGTGGATCAGCTCATTGTTCTTCCCTCGGCCATGCCACATAGTATTTACTTCTCTGTCTTCCTCTTGTTCTTTTCCCCTCAGTCTTGCCAGTTGTCACCAGTTCTCCAATTTATTTCTTCTCATAACATGACCAACAAATGTTGACTGTCTACATCTAATTTCTCTAATCAGTGTACCATTCTCATTTATTTCTTGTAGGACTTGGTCATTGGTTTTTCTGTCTGTCCATGGTATTCTTTGCATTTTCCTCAGAAACATTTCCACAGCCATCAGATATTTTTCAGCCTGTTTGCTCATTGTCCACGTGTCACATCCATACAAAAGCACAGGTTCTATGTAGCACCTCAACACTCTTTTTCTTGTTGCAAATTACATCTTTTTTTGCAAATGACATCTTTTTATTGGCCAGTACGTTTTCCATCTTACAAAAGGCTATGTCGAATCTTGTTCCAATTTCCTCAAGACATTTCGCTGTCGTATAAGATGAGCATTTAGCTACAACACCAACCTGGCTCCAAAGGGTCAATGAATGGTTGATGACAAAAGGAAAGTTTAAATGGTAATCATGTTGATTAAGTACATGTTCATTTATCACTAGGGAAAAGCTTTTGTTCATGGTGAGGTCGTCGAAGCTTCCAACACTCCACCAGAAAAGCAAGTGTTCAAGTGCCTGAGCTGTGGGTATTTGTTTGGCAACCTGTCAGACCTGAAGAGGCACCTCAAGATAAGGCATCACGTCCACATGCAGGACATAGCCGGCATGGAGCAGATGCAGATATCTGAGGTTGAGGTTAGTCTCATCATTTACCTGTGCCCTGACAAGTGGCGTAGACGTTCATGTCTTTCCATAGATCTCATTCCTTGGTGTTCTGGATCAGTTCAATTGATGACATTCCTCCATGGCATTGTCTTAAACCATCCAGCATCTTTTCTTTCAGTCTGCCTCTGCTTCTTCTACCACTGATTTGTCCGGTCATCACAATGTTCTCCAATGCCTCTCTTCTTATTTCATGACCTAAAAACAGTCAATCTTATAGCTGTGTTTATTGTTAATCTGTGCATGGAAAATACATTGATTCCTTTAACACCTGAAGGGTAGATATGACCATTTTCTTGTTGTTATAAGCTTGCAAAGCTGTTTGCTGCAGTCACAATCGGTTTTGATATCTATCTCAAGTGTACTTCCTTTTCTTGACTCATAACAAATGTAAAGGTTTGGTATGGGACTCATCTATCTAAGGGAAGACAACTTCCAACCAAAAAATTATAAATCTTGCCCATAGGAGAATCTGTATAGTATGCTTGAGGTCAGGGAAGACAAGATCGGATGCAAAATTAGAGAATCTCCCCACAAGAAAATCTGATTGTTTGAGGTTAAGGAAAGACAACCTTCATGTAGAAACCCTTCCTGCAAAACGACCTTTATAGTATGCTGGAGGTTAAGATAAGGCAACCTCCATGTAGAAACTTTTCTCGCAAGACAACATTTATTATATGTTGGAAGTTTAAGAAAGACAACCTTTATTGTATGTTGGAAGTTTAAGAAAGACAACCTTTATTATATGTTGGAAGTTTAAGAAAGACAACCTTTATTATATGTTGGAAGTTTAAGAAAAACAACCTTTATTATATGTTGGAAGTTTAAGAAAGACAACCTTTATTATATGTTGGAAGTTTAAGAAAGACAACCTTTATTGTATGGTGGAAGTTTAAGAAAGACAACCTTTATTGTATGTTGGAAGTTTAAGAAAGACAACCTTTATTATATGTTGGAAGTTTAAGAAAGACAACCTTTATTGTTTGTTGGAAGTTTAAGAAAGACAGCCGTCATGTAGAAACCCTTCCCACAAGACCTCCAATGTAAAATTAGAAAACCTTCACCCAAGACAACCTTTGTAGTATTTTGGAGGTTAAAGGAAGACAACCTCCAATGCAGAATTCAATGAATACAAATATCTCAGCTTAGCTGTGAATGTATACCGCACAATCAACATCCTTCTCAAGATGAACGAGGCACTGTTCTCAAACAGTGCTGAAAGGGTGGGGGGAGGCTGCCCCACCATGCTGTCTGAGACTGTGGTAGGTGTGGTGTGGTGGGAAGATTCTAAGATAATGTAGAAGACTGAGACATGTTTCATAGAACCTGTGTGTGGAGAATGGACCATGTGTTTATACAGCTGCAGTGCTTTATACTTTCTGTATGTTTCATGGTGAAATGTTAAAGATATTGTGTTCTGTGTTGTGGACAAAACACTTCTTCCTTCTTTTTCTTCCACCATTACGACTCCTATTGGAGTATAGGCCTGCAACCATGCATGCCACGCCCTTTATAGGCCAGTTCATTTGTGGGTTGGGTGTTGGCTGAATTTATTCTACAGCATGAAGTAGTCAGTCTCACACCAACCCTCTTTAGTCACCATTAACAACCTGCAGAAGAGGTGACAGTGTCACTATTCTCTTATTTTGTTCCCGGGACTTGCTAGTGTAGTGGGAAATGAGCTGGCAGACAGCTTGGCTGGGTCTGCACCGCTTGGTGCATGATAAGGCAGGCATGGTCAGGGTCCTTAGGCATCGTGTGTATAGTGCAGAACAAATAGATCGTCACAGCCTAGAGAGTAGGATGCTGCAGGAAGTGACCAGGTGATATGGCCGGCAGATCCTCTGGTCACTCCTTGCAGTATATTTCTCTCTAAGTGGTATGTCTAAGAAGAGAAGATGTCTGATTATGTGTTCATCTGGACTTTCCTCGAGGACTCTTCACTCCGAGGAAAAGCCAGATGGACACATAATCAGATGCTATTAGTATTGGGACTTTTCACAGGCTGTTGAAGATGAAGACGAAGCATGTATGGAAATGTCCTAAGTGCTGTGATGTTGGTTCTTGACTCAACTTCTTTCCCCTTGGGACCCCGGGAACACATGGGCATTTAAAACACTGCTGGTGTTAATTTGATCTCTGTTTTTAGTCTTTTCTTGCAATAACATACTCATTGTGATGTGCTGCCCTGAGAAACAAAGTATTTTTGGACCTCGCCTCCAGGGGTAAAAGGCCTGTTTTCATATCAACATGTTGGGGGTTTGGTGTTTGGCCCATCTTTTCCTGACCAAATTGCATTCGATGGATGATGTGGCGAACGACTCTTCTAAAGTAATCAGTGATTGTTTCTGTTGCAGGTAGTCCAGTATGATGAAGAGATGCCTGCAGCCGCTACATCTGCAATATCAAGCCAATCTCTACAGTCCACGGGACAAGCTGATTCAGGTAATTCCACTGAACTCCACAAATAATGTGTCTATGAAAATGACAGCAGTCTAGTTTTCAAGGCGCTATATTTCGACACAGATTCTTAATACTGGCATTCTGCCAGATCTGAACTGTCATCTAAAAAAAACTGCCATCTACTGCCTATAGTATCTTGCGGTGTAGAGCAGGAGGGTCTTGAGCTTGAGGAATTAAGGCCGTCTGGCTAGTGCAGATGCAGCGAACTGTGCACGTTAGGGTTTTCTTTTTTCCCCTGGCAGACAAAAATCCACATCTTACCGAGGATTTATTTTGGCGCTCACTCGCTTTGAACTCAAGCGTAGTCCATACACACTATTTATAGTAGTGATGGACTGAATTTTGTGTGTGGATTAGCTTTACCTATTGACAGTGTCCCTCGCCATCAGGCAAACCCACTCCGATTTTTTAGGTACTTGTAATTCATGTCCCCAAGTCAAGGACGATGTGTCAACATTTTAGTCCAACTGTCCGATGTAGGGGTTGAACCCCTTACCTCAGCATCAGCACTCTGGATGTTTAAGAACATGCGTTCTTATCCATTCAGCCATGCTGACCTACTTACTTACCGAGGGAGTCTTTGTGGTGAAGTGGTCGAGCCGTCTGACTCGGGCTCCGAAGGTTGTGGGTTCGATCCCGGGCCACATCCTTTGGTTCACGAGTACATTTTTTTCTTAGACTCCTGAGGGTCATCGCTGGAACTACAGAGTTCGTACTTTGTGTGACGCTTTCCATGCTGCAGAAAGAGATAAAACTCTGTGCAATGAAATTGACTTTTAAGCAAGGATTAGAACAGGGGTTTCCTGAAGGAGAACTCAGCATTCTTAGCCACACGGCCAGCCAAAATCTGAACAATGAAGACATATGGCTCATAAACCGTGTCACGCCTCAGACCCTGGAGTACCTTGGTCATATTATATATCACAGTGGGTGGGACAGAACAGCAATAGAAGGCATGCTTCCTGGAAGCCCAGGGTCTTTGAGCTTAGATCTTACAGAGAAGTTATTACTTTCCATGGATCAGGGGGAGGAAAGGTGCTGACATTCTGCCAGATCTGGCTATCAGGGAAGGCTGGCTGTGGGCAGGTCTTGGAGGCTGGGTTCTTTGACCATGTTGGATGTCACTGTGGTTGGGAAGGCATGGTTCCTGGAAGAAGAGGCTGAGGATCAGCACGAAGGTGAACACAGGACATTAAAGACACCTTGTGCATAAAGAATGAAAATATGGAGAAGGGGGCTGGAAAAAGTTTGAGAACCTTTCTGGCTGGCCATGATGAGAGTGATGTTCTGAAAATAACCTGCAACATGAACATATATGTAACAGTTTAAAGGAGCTTGATTATTTTTCTCCATTCATAATCACAATTTGTAAAATTGTTTTCTTACTTTTTATTTATTTTTTAATTTGTCATTCTGACCAGGCGAAGTGCAGCTACAGATGCCAAATGAAGAAGGAAACATACCACTGTCTGCTGTAAACCTTATCAAGCAGTTAATTGGCATGTCACAGGTAAACATGATCCGAAGTTTGGTTAAAAATACAGCAGCTGCTATTCTGAGTTATGTAGATATTTGTGTGCTTTCTAAATATGTCGATATTCTGTAAGAAACTAGAGCATTGCAAGAAATCCATTGTCTTCTTCTTCTTCTTCTCCTGCTGCTGCCAGTATATTCCCCCCTAATGGATTATAGCACCTCAACCAACCCAGGTAATGCCCTCCTTTCATTTACCATTTCTTACAGCCCCCTCCATGTCCGTCCCATATTATTCACCTCTGTTCTAATTCTCTTCTCTGTGTATTTTTAAGTCTCCCGCTATTCCATTGACTCTGTGGGTTATAGACAAGGAACTTTCTAGTTACACTATCATCAGGTGTTGACACTTTTGTCCTGCCCAGTGCCACGTTCTTACCTCACCTCTTGATTCTCTGGTATTTGTTTAGTTCACTCCATAAGCTCCACATTGGTGATTCTGCCATACAATTTTAGTCCATCTGTTCTGCTTATTTGGCATCAGTTAATGAGTGTTTGTAGTTTATTAGTAATTGTTTTAATATTTCTCCATATTAATAATCCATATAACGGTACTGATTAAACATTAGAGTTGACAATTCAGAGGTTGGTACTAAATTTAACATCCTTTGACTTCCACACATTTTCAAATGCTATGAAAGCTCATCTGGCCTTTTGTATTCTTACATTAATGTATCTATCTGTTCCTCCATCTTTGTTTGCACTGCTACCTTGAAAAAAAATGTGATTTAAAAAAAAAAAATGTGCTACTGGGCCTATAGGGAAGTAAAGAACAGTAACTCTGTAACTTACCATACATGTCACAAGAGGCAAGTAATGAAGGTTGGTCTTGGGGCTGGCTACTCCGTAGAAAACTTTAACTGCAAAATCCAACCAACCATGAGAACTAGAGTCAGGTATGAATAATATGAGGAGTAATCTATAGGAAATAGCAAAAGGTATGAATAATATGAGAAGTAATCTATAGGAAATAGCAAAAGGTATGTATAATATGAGGAGTAATCTATAGGAAATAGCAAAAGGTATGTATAATATGAGGAGTAATCTATAGGAAATAGCAAAAGGTATGTATAATATGAGGAGTAATCTATAGGAAATAGCAAAAGGTATGTATAATATGAGGAGTAATCTATAGGAAATAGCAAAAGGTATGTATAATATGAGGAGTAATCTATAGGAAATAGCAAAAGGTATGAATAATATGAGAAGTAATCTATAGGAAATAGCAAAAGGTAGGATGGCTTGGTGTGAGTTCATTGAGGGAAATTGGACTTATAGCTTTTTCTGATAATTGGGAATGAATGAATTTTAGTTTCAGAGGGTTGCAAATTGGATGGCTAAGAATGTTAATTCCATGCACGTCTAAGAGCGTTAATATCATGGATGGCCAAGAACATTAATTTCATGGATAGCTAAGAACGTTAATTTCTTAGATGGTTAAGAATGTTAATTCCATGCACAGCTGTGAGCGTTAATATCATGGATGTCTAAGAACCTTTATTTCATGGATGGTTGAGAACATTAATTTTATATATGGCTAAGAGCATTAATTTTATGGATTGCTAAGAGTGTTAACTCCATCCACGGCCAAGAGAGTTAATATCATGGATGGCTAAGAACCTTTGTTTCATGGATGGTTAAGAATGTTAATTTCATAGACAGCTAAGAACACAAATTCCTTGTATGGCTAAGAACATTAATTTCATGTGGTTAAGAATGTTAATTTCATAAATGGCTAAGGACATTAATTTCATGTGGTTAAGAACATTAATTTCATAAATGGCTAAGGACATTAATTTGATGGGTGGCTAAGAACATTAATTTCATAAATGGCTAAGGACATTAATTTCATAAATGGCTAAGGACATTAATTTCATGTGGTTAAGAACGTTAATTTCATAAATGGCTTTAAAATGTTTTGCATATCCTTTACAGGACATCGCTGTCAACATCAGCATCTTTCAGCTGTATGTTGATTTCTTGGCAAGATTACGCTCAGTAGTTTGCCATTGCTTTCTGAGCGGCCGACTCAGTTATCCCGCAAGTCACCAGCGGGGGTCGAACCGCTCCCAGCTCTCGCCCTGCTACGAGACTCTGCGTGATAAACGGGATTACAGAGAAAGTATTGTAACCCCTCAGCCAGAGAGACCGGCCATAAATGGCTAAGGACATTAATTTGATGGGTAGTTAAGAACATTAATTTCATGGATGGCTAAGAACGTTAATTTCATGGACAGCTAAGAACATCAATTCCATGATGGGCTAAGAACATCAATTCTACAGACCGCTAAGAGTGTCATTTCCATGGACAGATAAGAATATCAGTTCTAAGGACAATTAAGACCTACGTAGGTTAGCATGGCCGAATAGATAATAACATGTGTTCTTAAACATCTGGTGTGCTGATGCCGAGGTAAAGGGTTCAACCCCTACACCCGACAGTTGGACTAAAATGTTGACCTATCGTCTTCGACTTGGGGACATAAATTACAAGTACCTCTGAAGTCAGAATGGCGTCGCCTGATGGCGAGGGACACTGTTAATAGGGAAAGCTAATCCACACGCAAAATTTAGTCCAGCACTACTAAAAGTAGTGTGTATGGACTATGCTTGAGTTCAAAGCATATGAACGCTAAAGAAAAAAACTAAGATCACCAATATCCAAGTGCTGCCATAGGCCAGTTCACAAAGACATTTGACTGCCAAAATTAGGACAAGACAATCATCATTTGTTAGATATATTATGAGATGAGAGGGTCAGGAGAAGGTTGTGACAACTGGGTAGATTAAGGGTATTAGAGACAGATGTTGACAAAGGAAGAAAATGCTGGATGGTTTGACAGAGTGCCACAGAAAATAATCATGGTTAAACTTACAGAGAGCACAGAGGTCAGATGTTTGTGGAGGGACATGGTTGCCAGTGCCGCTCAGCACACGACATGATGATAATAATGCTATTTTTATCTTGCTATAATTACACTCATGAACCTAATGACTTGAGTCCAGGATTAAACTGACAACTTTTGAAACACGAGGCAGGAATATTAACTACTTTGCCACTGAGACACCTGTCATTAGGTTCATCAGTATAATTTTCTCAGAGACTCCTGGTATTCTCCACAATGAAGGTCGCTACACTGGAGCTACAGAGTCTGTGCGATGCTTTCGGGAGACCAACCAATATGGGATAAAACCGGGTACAATGAAGCCAATCCTCCTGCCTTTAAACCATGCTGTAGCAAAAAATTGTCCAGAACATTCTCTCACTGCTTTTCTCTGTCTCTTTCTCCAGTCATTATAACAGTTTTCGCAACATGTTCTCTTCTATTAAATTTTTTTTATTAATTCATCTTATTGATTTGAGAATAATGCTTGCTTTAACATTCTATGTTTCTTCAGTGTGTGTGAAGTCCACTTTTCTTTGCATCTTTTTTCCTTACGATATTGATGTGTTTCAGGGAGAGGGGCAAGTAAGAGTCGTGTCAGAAGATGGGGAGCCACTGAACATATCTCAAGAGACCATCATTGTCCATCAGGATGGACAGCTGTTGTTGACCAGTGATCCTAGTGGGATGCTGCCTGGCAATCAGTATGTCATACAGTACTACAGTCCTGGAGATGTGGTCAGTACTTGGACAATAGTAACATATGTTTCCTTTGTTTTCTATACTTTCTATATTGAAGCTAAGGCAAGTAAGGGATTATATATGCATCATCATAGTCAGCAGTTGGACTAAAGTACGAGGGGAAGTCAATAAGGAAGCCACAAATGGCTGTTGAAAAATAACTAAATATGATAACTTGAAACCAGTTTATTTTTATACAAACATTGTCCCTTTATTTCTCAACATAATTTCCACCAACATTGATGCACTTATCCCATCATTTTATCAGTCCTCCCAAACCAGCTGCATGGAACTGTGTGCTCTGTTTTCTAAATCACATTGTCCCTTCACATTCAACTTCGGCGTCATTCGTGAAATGTCTCCCGCCAAGGTGGGTTTTCAGTGTTTATGTTGACATGTGTTTGTCCCGTAAAGCGGTGCATAGCTGGGTAGGAAAAGTTACGAGGGCGAGTCAATAAGTAAGTCACACAGTTCTGTGGGATGGCAGGTAAATGAGAACAGAGCACACAGTGGGACGCAGAGGTGTTTCCAAGGCACCAGGGCCGGGATCTATACTGGCCAAGACCTGCTGACACGTCCACGTCGTGTGTCCTGGGCAACAGGTCCCTTCGGGGACTTGGCTAAGATCAGTAGGATCGATGATTCCTCCGAAGCCGGAGAGTATTTGCCTGCATGGCGAGGAACCACCAGTCTGCACACCAATAAGCCTGACATGGGACAATGGATG
The DNA here is from genome assembly GCA_963921405.1 of Cepaea hortensis. Taxonomy (NCBI): domain Eukaryota; kingdom Metazoa; phylum Mollusca; class Gastropoda; order Stylommatophora; family Helicidae; genus Cepaea; species Cepaea hortensis. The sequence continues at coordinate 81,901,194 of OY992889.1, read as the reverse complement.
CTCACGCAATCCTCAGGTCCAGTATGACATCACACTGATGTTGGACAACAGGATGTATCCATCCGACATTCAGGACTTCACGCTGGAGTTCACAGCCAACGAACACAAGCAAGCAAGCAAGCAGAGCACACAGTTCCTTGCAGTGAGTTTGGAAGGACTGATAAAATGATGGGATAAGTGCATCAATGTTGGAAATTATGTTAAGAAATAAAGGAACAATGTATGAATAAAAATAAACTGGTTTCAATTTGTTATCATATTTAGTTATTTTTCTACAGCCATTTGTGGCTTACTTATTAACTTACCCTCGTAAAATATGTTTCCTTTGTTTTCCATACTTTCTATATTGAAGCTAAGGTAAGTAAGAGATTTTACATAATCATATAGAGTAGGAGATTGATGCTCTCCTCACAGCCCTCGAAAAAACCCCAGTCCTTCACCAGTTTCTGCCTCATTCATTGTCCATCCAAATAGTCTTTTATGTTATATGCACATGAAGCATGGGCATTAAACAGACAAGCTGAGAAGCATCTAATGGCAGTGGAAATGATTTCTAAAGAGAAAAAATGGAAGAATACAATAAATGAATAGAAAAATGAATGCGAAAGTCACACAGGAAAAAAATTAAAACCTTACAATGATTAGGGAAATTAGACGTAAACAGTCAAAGTTTTCATCACACCTTCCTCTGTTGCTCATTCTCTCCCTATGTCCCCTTCTTCTCTTTCCTGATCTCTCTTTCTCTCCCTCCTTCCCTATCTCTCTCTCACTGAGCTTTTATTCATTGTTAGACTTTCAGCATTACTAATTTCCAGATGTTTGTTTTCACAACTATTAATTTTATAAAGCAAATAATTAACAATTGTAACCATGACAGTATGAAAGAAACAGTTTCATGAAAGTTATGAACCATGACAAACACTTCACAATACTAACTCTAGATTCTGGGTACATATTTGTTAAGAGTGTTTACAAATGATACAGCATCAGAGTTGAATCAAGAGTTGACATCACAGCACTCAGGACATTCCCATACGCTTTCTGTCCTCATCCTCAACAACCAGCAAAAAGTACCACTACTAATGTTACCATTTGCAATCTAATTATCTGTCTGTCTGACCTTTCCTTGCAGAACTGAGTATCAGCCAGATAATCCAGGCATTGATGCTGTATCTGTTCTTTAACACGATACACATGATTCCCAAAGAGCCCTGAAGACATGTGCCTTGTTGTGCACCAGTACCCAGATGATGATGATGATGATTGTAATGCTCAGATCACTATTTTCATGTCACCATTTTGTTTACACATGACTTCTTCTTCTTCATTTATTTGCTTGGAATTTATTGTCTATATCTGCAATATTGTCTCTTGGATAAACTTCATTGTCTTGTTTAGTTCACTCGGTGGTACATAAATTACACGTTTTTTTTTTAAAGAAGCCATAAAGCATGAATCTCTCTGGCCAAGGGGTTAATCACATTGTTCATATCCTGTATATCCATATGGGGGAAAACAGCAGCTGCGAGATTCGGTGCTGCGCTGGTAACTTACGGGGGTATGTGAGCCGGTCGTTCAGAAAGCAGTGGCAAGCTACTGAACACAGAACTTGCCTAGTACATCAACAGCAGCTGAAAAATGCTGGTGTTGACTTCAACGTCCTGTAAGGGATATGCAACATTTAAAAAAAAGAAGCAAAGGCTGCAATTTGGAAAATGAAGAGTATTCTATGCAATAAGTCACTATCAGTAAATGTAAGAAAGAGAGAGCTGAAATGTTATATAGAACCAGCTTTGCTGAATGGCAGCGAATCTTGGAATGTAAATGAATAAATTAGGAAGAACTTAGAAGCAACAGAGATGTTTCCTAAGATGAATGTTGCGAATTCCTTGTACTGCCAAAGTAATTAACGACTGCCTTAAAGAGGCTAGTGAAACTAGAACATTATATACAAAAATAAGAAAGAGACAAAACAGCTTTCTTTGGTCACTTGATGAGAAGAGAGGCATTGGAGAACATTGTGACAACTGGAAAGATCTAGGGGAAGAGAGGGACAGGTAGACCAAGAGAAATCATACTGGATGGATTGAGATGGTGGCATGGAGGAATATCATCAACAGAGTTGTTCCAGAACACCAAAGACTGAGATCAGTGGAGAGCCATGAACGCCTACGCCAGCCGGCATGGCACTTGATGATAATGAGTGGATAACAAAAGCATGTGTCGAACCCACACCTGACTGTGCTCATGGGATTATTCAGAAGGGCAGAATGTCAGATGGGCCTGCGTGCCCAGTTCTTAACCCTTGGAAAATAAAGAGTTACTTACTTACTACTTACTTACTAACCTCCTAGCAATTACACTAATGTGCTCGCTCATATTGTTATCTTCTTCTTCTTCAGCATTCCGAGCCATTGAGGTTCTTAGCTGCAGATAAAAGCCGTCTCCATTCATCTCTCTGGTTGACCTTCTCTTGCCAGTCGTTGATTCCAAGTGCTTGTAGGTCTGTATCCGTCTTCTTGGTCTACCTCGGGGTCTACGGTTATTTATTTCTTGAGTGTAAGCGAGTTTTGTTTCCCTATTATCTTCCATTCTTTCTATATGCCCCAGCCATTGCAGTCTATTAGCCTTCATGATACCAGTGATTAGCGGGGACTTCAGATCATAATTGTCTTTATTGCTTCTTCTTTTCCACTCTCCACTTTGTGTATCTCTAATGGGCTCAAAGATGCGTCTTAAGACTTTGTTCTCAAAGGTTTGTATTATTATAACTGAAGAAAATTAATGGATGCATCAAACATCATCAGATGCTATTCTTATTCAAGTTTTAAAGATGGAAAATTGGTTAAACTATAAAAGTTTGTTTCCTTATTTTCCACAGCAATCTGAAGGCACCATATTAAACGATGGTCAGAGCATGGACATTCAGCTGGCATCTGCAGATTCTCAAGAACAAGCTGAGCTGATTACTTCTGAGGGACAAGATGAACCTAGTCAGTTCATCATCACAGCCGATGGTCAGATGCAGCTTATGACTTCAGATGGTCACACTCAGATTCTGACCCACAATGGGCAGGCACAGGTCATTACTACAGGCAATTCCGACCAGTTGATTACCATTGACAGTGAAGGTCACATTTTGAACTCGGAGTGTGTGGGCAGCCAGTTCATGAACTCTGGTCTGGAGAACTACAGTAGTCAGTTGATTGTGCCCGATCCTGGTGAGCCAGGGCAGAGCATGGTTATAGGAGAGGAGACGATCAGAGAAGAACAAGAGCAGTTGTCAGGTATTGAAATACAAGCTGGAGGAGACAGCTAATCAAAGGAAAGCCTTGATCACGCAGATCAAGGCTTCAGTGGATGGACACACTCTTCTTCTTGTGTCATGCTGACTGGCATACACAGCAATATCTCTGGAGGCAGACAAGTGAGCGAGCTTGCAGAGGCTGGGAGAAGCCTTGTGCAGCCTCATTCACCCCAGAGGCAAGACACCTAAAACAATCTGTGAAGACGAAGCAATGAAAAGCCAAATGAAGATTATAGACTAAACAAGGTAGCTTTGAGAAATGTATAGATTTCAAGATCTTCTGATTCAGAACAGGGCACTGTGGACATTGAACACTCTTTCACTGAAGAGGCCTCACAGACACAAGCATGTGGAGTACTCAAGTAAACTCTAGAGCACATTTTACAAGACTGTCCAGATTTTATCATAGAGACAGTCCAAATCTGACTCCAAGAGGAAGCCTGCAAGGCATATTGTGGGGGACTGGTGAAGATCTCAGATACACCATCCTTTCACAACCCACATAAGAACAGACACAGCAAACACTGATTGCTGAAACTGACTGGCAAAGTAGACAGATAAAGATGACAACTGAGGGTGGGACTTATTCTTCCTCTTTCAGTGGGAGAGCGTCACACCTAGATGCACGCAGAAGACTTCTATGGTCACCTCATGGCAAACATTGATCGCTGAAACTGACTGGCAAGATAGACACAAGTCAAGATAACACAGGATGGGACTTATTTTTCTTCTTTCTTCCTCTTTCAAGGGGAGAGCATCACGTCTAATATGTAGCTCAGTGGTCGGTGTGTCCACCTTCAGTGCGCATTTGTGTAAGGTTGTGTCCTTCTGATTAGAAAGATAGTGTTCGGCTGCACCATCATGCCAGAGACAGAAAATGTTGGAGATTCAGTGCTGTCGACCTGTGATTTATAGATTGCAACTGATTTGATTTTCTTCATCATGCTGACGGGCATTGACAGCAGAGGATGGGACATATTTTTCTTCTAGTGTTATGTTGATAGATGATTGGTTATCACATCACCAACACAGTAGTTGATCTGCCTCCTTTATCTTTATCAGATATGATGGTGGTGACATGTGTGAAGGGTTTCCACAATGTGGACAGAACAACAAATGACAACTAAATTTGTTATAGAAATTAGACATAAGACAGATATTTTTTTGGGCACATTATGAGGGAAAATAAATTATAAAACTTAGTGGCAACTGCAAAATCAATGGGAAGGAAACAAAATAAATACTCGAATAGCTTGATTACATCAGATAATCAAGGACAAGAACACGGACCTGGTCCAAGACTGGTGATCTTGTGAGATGGTAAACCATGACTGCCCATGCTTTTCGGCATGGCACATGATGATGATGAGTTCCGCAACCAGGTCATTGGTGGGGGGGGGGGGGGCATGACTTCACCTTCCTGGGGGCGACACCATCATGTACTGGAACTTTCTTGCTCTTGAATCCGTCTCTCTGTACTCGGTCTCCTCTGTTGTGCAAGTATGCTTTCACCCATTTGTACATTCTTCCATTCACTTTATAGTTTCTCAGTTTTTTCATCAGACCTTTCCAGACTTTGTCAAAAGCTTTCTTTAGGTCTATCCATGCCACAAGCACCAGTTTCTTCTCTGGAATGCGTTTTCAATTTCTTGAGCGAGTTCGGTTGTCTGATCTTCCATAGAATGACTGCCTAAATCTTGCCTGCTGTGGCATAAGAATGTTTTCACTTTCAATGTAACACTGCAGTCTGTGATTGATGATGCGCTTCGTTGTTTTGCAGAGACAGCTGGTGAGGCTAACTGGTCTGTAGCTGCAGGCACTGGAACTGTTTTTCCCTGATTTTAGGAGAGGTATCATGATTGCTTTTCTGTCTGCAGCAGCTGTGTTTTCACCATTGTTCCTAGATTCTTGATAATTTCATTGGATATTCTGTCAACTTCTGATGTTTTTCTTATTTTCAGTTTTGATATTCTAGCTCCAATTAACTGATTATAATAGGTAGATGCCTTATGTGTTTCACGTTGTCCTGTATATTGGCGGTTCTCTCTAATCTCTTGCTGTTTCTCTGGGCTGATTTCATTGCCGTTATCTTGAGCAAATGAGTCTTCAAAATGGTCGGCTGCTTGTTTTTCTGTTAAGATATTTCCATTTTTATGTAGTGAAATCTTTGATTTTCTCCATGTGCCCTTGTCGTTGTTTTACTATCTTCCACAACCACCGTTGTGTCTCGTTCCAAGTTCAGGGACAGTTATCTCCTGCCAGCTTTCTGTCTAGCCTACACAAATTTAGCCTTTGCATGTTGGTATTTATTGTGGTTCTCTTGATAGTTTGGTCTCTGCTTGCTTGATGTTTTTGACATTATACAGTGGCTATAATTTACTATTCCAGTATAGTTTATAGTGCTGATGAGCACCTATTCGTATTGATTCTCATGCTACCTGTAGCATGCAAGTAGTTTACATCTTGTGGTGTAGTATTCATATCTCTTGTGTAATGTAGTTTTTATCGCTTGTGTGGTGTAGTTTTTGTCTCTAGTGTGGTGTAGTATTCATATCTCTTGTGTAATGTAGTTTTTATCACTTGTATGTTGTAGCTTTTGTCTTTAGTGTCGTGTAGTATACATATCTCTTGTGTTATATAATTTACATTGTCTTCTGTTTTATGAAACTGGCTGAAACCAGTTTGGTAACAGGAAGTCATTTTCAGATACTGTTGCCATCGATTATTTACCATTTTCTCCACAACTTTTACATAATACCAGTTGCTTTCATGTGTGGCGACAGCTAACACTTTTCACTGTACATGTACAATAAAAGGATTGTAATATAATATTTATTGCATATAAATATCATTTGAGGATGTCCAAGGTAAGGGGAAAGCTTCACATCAGTTATTTTTTTTTTTTTGAGAATATGTTTCTGGACAGTTAACAAAATTAGATATGAAGTGACATGTTCAAGAAGACTCCATACAAGTCTACGCAATTAATAGCCTGACAATGTTTTTAATTGTAGTATAATATAGACCGTATAAAACCTGTAGCTGATGTCTACTCGAATGTTGAATGCATGGCCTTAAAGTGACTAAGATAATGCTGTGGACTTCAAGAGTTAAGTAAGGCCATGTGTAACAGATTGTTCATAATGTTATTGTAGCACGGATTCTTACTGTATAATGTTATTGTTGTATGGATTTGTATGTAACTTAAATTGCTGAATATATTTATGAAATGTATTGACATGCCATGCCATGGTTTTCTTGAATGTGAAGGGGTTAAAATTGGGAGAGTTGACTTTATTGCATTAGTTTTACCCCCATGTGGCTTGGTCTCTCTCTGCAGAATGACAAGCCGCCTGCTGAGAGCCTGATACAGAGTGAACTCCATGGCTGCAGCAATGACTCCCAGAGTCTCTGCAGCCATGACTCCCAGAGACTCTGCAGCCATAACTCCCAGGAGTATCTGCTGCAGCCATGACTCCCATGAGTATCTGCTTCAGCCATGACTCCCAGAGTCTCTGCAGCCATACTCCTGGGAGTCTCCTTAAAAACTGCACTCATGGTCTGAACAATGCAATCCATCTGTGAACCTATGGACAAGGGAGAGGTGGTCAGGCGCCTGTGGGACCAAGTGAAGAAAGCGGGGGAACAGACTGAGAAACCATATGTGGAAGAATGATATGGTGGGAGATTGGCAGGGGCTCAGGACAAATCTCAAAACTGAGAGGGAAGACCAGGAGAACTTTCAGTCAGATGGCAGTTGGAACGATTTGCAATATGACTCTTTGCCGGCTGTTGAAAGAGGCGACAGAGCGCATGTGGGAATATTCTGAGGGCAGTGATGTCGGTTCTTAGCTCAACTCAGCGCAGTCCATCTGAGAACAAACCCATGCCTTTCAGAGTGCGAGGCAGACAGCTTCACCACTTCGCACTGTGTAATGTTGTCATTAAATATCCTGTTATATGCAATAAAACCTATATTAAGTAACAAAATATATCTTGACTGAGTATGTGTGCTTTGTTGAGGATCTCGTCCATTGCACATGGATAACTCCATAAGTGTTTCAGCTTCTTGTACAGGGGTCACCAAACTTTTTTCACGGCGGGCCGTATAACTGACAAAATGACGAGCGCGGGCCGGATACTCATTCTGTATAATACTTGTGCCGGTCTCCGTGGCGAAGGTCTTACGGACGCGGTTCGTAATCCCGTATACCCACGTTCGAAATACAGCTGCGAGCGATTTGGCAGCAGACAACGTTGCACTGGTTTTTACGCTATGTTATGGGTGCCGGTCGTTCGAAAAGCAATGGTAAACTACTGAACATAAACTTGCCAAGACATCAACAACAGCAAACAATGCTGGTGTTGACTGAAAACGTCCTGTAAAGGATATGCAAGTAACCTTAACAATAATTTTAAGCTAGAACGAAAGCTCTGGGAAAAAAGACGAAAAACTAAGTTAATCATGGAAAGATAGTGCAATGCACACAAACAAACAAAGACAACCAACATATTTATATTTATTTACTAAACAAAGTTAACAAAGATGGCAACGTTAGCAAAAAGATAGTTACATCAGACATATTGTGCACATATCCGAATCTCACAAACTAAGAGGATAGTGAGTTTTGTGAAACTGGCATGTGGCTTTCAAAATAATGGTTTGGAATTGCTGCATCCAATCAAGAGAATTGCTTTCAACTGTTCATCAATCGATCTCATTCGATGTGGTGACTTCACAGACTTCTTTTTTGAAAATGTTAGCTCACAGACATATGTTGTTCCAAACAATGTCATACCAGCGGCAAATTTCTTAAGTTTCGGAAACTCAACATCAGATAAGCAGCGGTACTTCCTTCTCAATGAGCTCCAACTGTAATTCAGCTGGCACACCATTAAGGTTACAATCAAACGGATTCTGGAACAGAAGTATGTCACTCTCAAATCTGTCAAGATCTGAAAATCTCTCCAAACTCTTTGAAACAGTGAAAATGAGAAAGGTTTTCTCCTTCCAGTTGTGCTTCCAACAGTGACAGATTTCTTCGAAATCCTTTGATGGTTCTGTAGAGATCAGAGACAAGGTAATCCTTTCCCTGAAGTTTCAAGTTCAGTTCATTCATATCGACCAAAATTGACAACTTTGACAGCCAGGTAGGATCTGACAGCTGTGAATCAGCTTTATCTTTTTCAGTGAGGAAAACTCAGATACCCCTGTAAGTATCCAACGCGACCCGATTCCCTACCGAATCTTGCGCAGCTGTTTCCCCACACGTGGATATACGGGATTACGGAGAAAATCGTTAACACCATCGCCAAGGAGAACGGCTCCGCGGAATTGCTAGATATCTAAAAGAAAAACACCCCGACAAACAAAATTGATGGTCCTTCATTATTATTCTGATGATCATATTGTATTGTTCTTGTCTTGTATCATCATAAAGGTCTTTCACATAATCTGACCTCGCATGTAAAATCTGATCTTTTTCTATTATGATTTTGCCATCTTTGGTTTTTAGGCAACTTGTTGATGTGTGTGTTCTTTTGTTAGTGATGTTATTAATTCTTGTGTGTATTAATTTGGTATTCTGGGTGTTGTGTTGGTTTTCAATTTCCTTGCAATTTTCCTCAGGCCATGTTTCTTTTGCCTCTTTGCATAGCAGTAGCTTCCTAATTTTCCTGTGATTCTCTTCGTATATTTCCTTGTTATTTTTGTTATTTCTTATTATTTCAATGAGTTTTAAGATGTCTTCCATCATCCATTTCTTGCGCCCTATTATCTTTATTTTTGGGATTATCATTGTTGTTAGTGCAGCTTCTTGACTGATTTCTTTTATATTTTCAATTGGTCACTGACATCTTGAAATAATATTGCATTGCCATATCGGACAATGCATCGAATCTGTTGTTTACCTCTACTTTGAATTTATCTTGTATCTCCTCACTCTTCAGTGCCTGTAGATCAAATTTTGCGTTTCTATTTGTATATTTGACTTTCTTTAAGTTTATATGTAAATTGCCTAAAATTAATCTATGGTTGCAGTAGCAGTCTACACTTGGTAGAGGGACATAAACATCTAATATTGCTGCAAGGGAGGTTACTAGAATTTGAAAAAGAAAATGGTATACCTAGCTATAATACCACTAACTAACATCAAAGTCTTTTATTTTTATTTGATAAATAAAACAGTTAATACCGCAGTCAGGTTTTGCAATCTTGAGAAGAAAGCTATTAAAATGTTTATACAACATTTGTTTAATCTTTTATTACTTACATTTTATTATCAACTTTTTCAATTCTATGTTTATGTTTAATTAATAAAACTACTTTTAATGACCACCCTAAGTTTTTATACATCATATATCCCCTCTGTGGGGAAACAACATTTTTTTACTGGCCTCTTAAGGCCACCCACAATTTAAAGAAAATTTACTTACATTCCTGCGAAAGATCTTGGAAGTCTATGGGGTTTATGTTGATAAATATGTTTAGAGGAAATGTCATTTATGTTTGTAAATTTCATTCAATTTGAACAAATAGCTCTCTCTCTCTCTCTCTCTCTCTCTCTCTCTCTCTCTCTCTCTCTCTCTCTCTCTCTCTCTCTCTCTCTCTCTCTCTCTCTCCCCCCCCCCCCCAAATGCTGGTGCAATTACGTTTGCTTAGAGAATATTTAAAATATAACAACATGATAGTAATGCCTTGATGGGTGCCTCCTTCCCTCCGCTAGCCTAATGGGACTCCCTTGGGCAAGGTGGAGTACCCGTTTAGCTTCCGATCAGGGTTACGTGAAGCCATGGGTGCAGGTGGTGGATGAAGTTGAAGAGCAGCCGACAGATAGTTGTAGGTTATGGTCTCCAGCTTCACGGCGGAAGGCAGAGGATCTCTTTTTTGGGAGACATTGGCTACGGTCATCGACCAGTATGGTCACTGCTAGGAAGGAAAGCAATGGCAAACTACCTTCTTTACAGATGCCAAGAATATCATGTTCTGCAGTCTTATCGATAATCAGAGAAACGGCGTAAATGGGTGCTCCATAGGAGCAGCCTCGCCCGGTAGGGGTAGTCATGTGCACCAGGTGACCCCAGACCGTCATCAGGAGACTGAGTGCAAAAGAATATCAACATTGAAAGTAGGAACTTGAAATGTAAGAACTATGAGTGGGGATGGGAAATTTTATAACATTAAGAATGAAATGAGAAGATTAAATATTAACCTTTTAGGTGTACGTGAGACCAGATGGGCATTATGACATCTGAGGAACATAGAATAATCTATTCTGATGGAGAGAAACAACAGCGAGGAGTCGCAATTATAATGGATACAGAGAGAGCAAAATCGATCAAAGGATATTGGACTGTATCAGACAGAGTGTTACTGGTGAAGTTGAGTGGAAGACCTTTTGATGTTAACGTCATACAGGTGTATGCACCAACAGCAGACAGTAGTGATGACAGCATCGATGAATTTTATAGTGATTTAGAGAAAGCCTTCAAGAAATGCAAGAATTCTGAAGTAACTATCATAATGGGTGACTTGATTGCCAAAGTTGGAAATCAACAGGACGGATGCATAGTGGGCAAGTATAGACTAGGGGAACAGAGTGAAAGAGGTTGCAGACTAGTACAGTGGGCAAAAGAACAAGATTTGATTTGATTGGAAACACCTGGTTTCAACAGCACCCAAGGAGATTATGGACATGGAGGCGTCTTGATCATAAGATTAGAAATCAGATTGATTACATCAACAGAAGATTTCGAAATGTCTTAAAAGTGGCAAAAACTATACCAAGCGCAAACTTCTACAGCGACCATAGATTAATCTTAATGTCAAAGACTTAAGAGAGAGAGAGCTCTAAGCTAAGGAGAGCTAAAATAGAGCTTAGGAAGAGGGCAAGTAACGTAACAGGTTAGGAGACCAGGCAGAAGAGACACCAACGCTATAAATAGCTATAACGTGACACACTTGTGTCAACAAGGAGGGGAACCAGTACAGATGAGCTGGGGTTACCCAAGAAATGGGAAACACACTTCACGAGGGAGGACCAAGTAATTCTGGTCAGCACAGCCCAGTGCCCAGCACGTAAACCAACGAGAGCACGCTGAGCTAATTGCCCGTGGCTGAACACGCCACGCTCAGCGAGGACAGACAGAGACTTGGACGGCGTAGGAATCAGACGTGTATCCGCTGGGGATACGTTGTAGTTATTAAGGACAGTACAATAGTTATATAGTTTAGCTTAGCTTCAAGAGTTAGAATAATAAGATCATCTCCTCATTCCATCTTATCTTCATCACATCCTATTATGTTTAATACCGGTGTGGTAATTCCGCTCGAGGAGCTATTGTATGATCAGCTCCGAATAAAAATGTATCCTTTTGCAAACCATACGAGTGTTATTTTCGTGTAGTGCAAAAGAAGGGAATCCTTGTATGCCTGTCGCAAGTGAGTTGCTGACAGGCAGGATACCATTTGGTGTCAGAAGTTCTTGAACCACCGCCAAATACCATTTGGTGTCAGAAGTTCCTGAACCACCTCAAAATTTTGCCATTTGATTGTAGGTATCATTAGGATACCACTTGGACCAACAGCACATTATTATTTATGGTGGGGTTTGAACCACCGTACTTTACCATTTAATATATTAGGATACCATTTAGTGTCAGAACCGCCAAATACCATTTGGTGTCAACAATTACCAGTGTACCAATACCACGTTACCATTTGGTGTTAGAGTATTTTTTTGAACCACCACTCATTAGCCAAGATACCACGTTATCATTTCTCGGTGGATTTCTCGTGATGTATTATCTATGTAAATTATTTGAATGAAAATGTATGGAACTATAAACGGTGATTGTGTACGAATTGTAAAGTTAACCATCATTTGTAAACCATTTTGTTTGAGACTATCATAATGTCAACGTTTATCACATTCACGTTTGTACGTGTGCAAAAGCAAATTCTTTTTGCACAATAGTAGGATATTAGAGTTTAAGCTAAAGTCATACAACGCAGCTCAGTCAGAGACGATAGAAAGTGAAGACAAGACGACATAGACATTTCTTGACGTTTATTTAGACTATCATACATTCATATCATCTACATTAATCATTATCATTTATATCACATTTGAAGTTCACCATCCTTTGAAACTGTAATATTTCAATTAACAACCATGTATTGCCCATTATATGCATGTTGCTAAAATGTTGCTGTTCCATTAAACAGAAACTGATCAGGCGTGTGTACGATCAGGCGTGTGTACGATCAGGCGTGTGTACTATCAAGCGTGTGTACGATCAAGCGTGTGTACGAAAAACAGCGGCGGAACATCTCGAGGGCCGTATCTTCCTGCAAGATTAGATGAGTATATTTTCCACTAATTTTGATATACACCCTTAACGACGCATCCTCTTTTTCAGCAAAAGTTGTAAATAGACACATAATAACTGTGAAAGTGTATCTGGAAAATATATTGCTATCAATTGTCAGATAACATAAAGCCTTATAATGTCATCATTAAATGACTTCATTCAGGCTGGTAAAGTACTAGAATATACTGGAGAAAAACTAGAGAAATGGGCAAACGAAAGATACAAAGAAGACATAGAGAGAAAAGCTGCTCTAGAGAGAGACCAAAGAGCATTGGAAAGACAACATCAGAAAGAGATGAAGGAGTTAGAGGAAGCCACAAAACAGAAGCAGATAGAGATGGACGATGCCACCAAGCAGAAGCAAATAGAGGTAGAGTCACAAACGAAGTTAAAGATGAAAGAAATGGAGATTGACTCTAACACCCAGATAACCTCTACCAAATTGAAAAGTCAGGAAGAACAAAATAAATTCTCCAAATATAAAGGGCTCATCAAACCCTTCAGCCAAGGCGATTCAATATCAGCTTTAACGGAGAATGTAGAATTTCAGTTTAGAACTCAGAAAATACCATTAGATGATTGTTCAATGATCTACATGAGAAACCTCAGTGGGGAGCCATTAAAGGTCATAGAACAATACCAACAGAACTGAGAAGTAATTATCAGTACATCCATGATAGGATTATGCAGCATTTTCTACTCGATGCTCCTGCATATCAGATCCAGTACTCACAGATAAAGCCAAAGCCTACTGAAATGTTCTTAGATTATGTTTCAAACGTCCAGAGTATATTCAATAAATGGCTTAAGGCAGAAAAAGTAGGGAAGAACTTTGATAAATTACAGGACTTAATGGTGATGGACAAAGTCATATCCACCGTTCATACACCCTTTGCTAAGTTCCTTCAACAAGCAGACATTGAATCCATCAAACAACTCGAAAAACGGGGTTCTGCATATTTTTCCTCAAACAGGGACATATTTAAAACATCAATACATGATACTGAGATTACTGCCTTTGTTAAAAACATACCAAGCAGGTGTTACAAGCAAAAAGAGTATCAGAAGAAAGATAAACCGTATCAGAAGCCACCACAGTGTGTATACTGCAAATTGTTTCATCCGGCGTACTCCATGTGTGATAAGAGCCCATCTTATCCTGCTCATCTAGAAATGATGATGAAGAAGCAGGAAGACAAACGAAACTCTTACAAACGTGCTGTTAAATGCTTCTTTTGTTCAAGTTATGGCCATTATAGTTCTAAGTGTTTGGGCAGGCAAAGAATGAAGGCAAACAATGCTTTGCTCATCGATACATCATCTGACGATGAGAGTGTGGTTGATTCTGAACTTGAAAATGTATTACCATGCAATGAGTGTGAGAGTGTGAGTGCAGTTACTGATATATTAGACTTTAATAAGTGTGACACGTGTCACCAGTTTCATACGGACGGCAAACTGAAATGTGGGCATTTTGTACAATGTTCCAACGAAGATGCCAATGCAGCGTTAGCCTCCAGAGGCAATTTAAAGTTCCACGATGCACTGGTCAATGAACAACCATGCCAGTGTTTACTTGATAGCGGCAGCACTCTACTTGGGGTCAAAAGAGACCTAGTTAAGCCAGAAGACTATAGGGTGAGTTTGTCAAATGCCGCACTTTCTCTGGAAACATAGAGAAATACCCACTGGCAAAAGTACGTATAAACACCCCGTTCCTTTCCGGCACATTTACATGCGCGATCCTGCAAAATCCCTGTACTGATTTAATTTTGGGTTGCTTGCCATCACTAAAACAGTGTACTGATGAAGAAATATTAGCCTGGAAACAAACAAACACGGCTAATGCTGTAACGAGGTCAGATACTCAAACTCATTACACTGACCTACAAAACGAAATGTTACAGTTGTTAACACCCACCGGTGCTAGTAACAGTGCTACTCGACAAGAATTTATCGAGGCACAACGCAACGATCAAACTATCGCACATTATTTTAAATTGTTAGGTGAGCGAGCGAAAGTTACTAAAAATGCATCTTGGTATTTTAAAGTACATAACGGAATTCTCATGCATTATTATACAACAAATAACCATGAAATTCAGCAGACGGTGTTACCTGTAACACACCGACAAAATGTGCTAAACATTGCACATGAGTCACCGTTTGCTGGACATTTGGCCTAAGACAAAACGAGAGCCAGAAATTTGGCACACTTCTACTGGCCTAAATTTTGTAACGACATTAAATTGTTCTGTCGATCATGTACTATTTGTCAACATTTAGTAAGAAAGGGAAAGCATGTAACAGCCGAGGTCCAGCGTTCCATTTTGGCCTCTAGACCATTCGAAAGTGTAGCGGTAGATATTGTTGGACCCCTGAATCAGGTGTCGAACAAAGGAAACCGTTTTATACTAACTCTCGTGGATCTCTGTACAAGGTGGATCGAAGCGGTACCACTAAAATACATTACCTCCAAAGATGTGGCAAATGTGTTTTTACATCTATTTTGTCGATTTGGCTTTCCTCGAACCATTTTGAGCGATCGAGGAACCCAATTTATTTCGGCTGCTATACAAGCCCTAACAAAATTGCTAGGAATAGAACAGCATTTCTGTAGCCCGTATCACCCTGCGAGTAATGGGATTATACAAAAGATTAACGGGGATCTAAAACACATGCTGGCGAAAGTAACAGCAGAGAACCCATCTGATTGGGACACTCTACTACCAGCAGTGCTATTTGCCCATCGAGAAATCCCGCACTCGAGTACGGGTTTCTCACCTTTCGAGTTAGTATATGGGGCGATCCCTCGTGGACCCCTAACAATCTACCATCAGCTAATCACCAGCTCAGTAGAGAATCCAACAGCATTAACACCTTATGAGATGGTAACAGAGACACGCGATAGAATTATGAAGGCGTGTGTAATAGCCAAATCATCTTTGGAGAGAAAAGGCCAGATGTACCGCGACTATGCAAACAAGGGTGCCAAAACCCGACACCTTGAACCCAATCAAAAGGTGCTACTTTTACTACCAGATAAACGAAATTTGTTACTAACATCATGGCAAGGGCCATTCAAAGTCGAACGAAAAATATCAGATGTCGAATATGAAATATCAATAAAAGGAAAATTAAAGATATTTCATATCAACATGCTGAAGCCTTATTTCTCACGACAAGAACGGATGACAGACGAACAGAGTGCACCTACACCAATCAACCGGACGACAGACGTACACAGCACAACTACACTAGGTAGGGTGACAGATCATGACGACATCACAAACACACCTAGCCAGGAAACAGTACACACAGCTAGCACAACAACAGTACTTAATCAGACGGATGACGACGGAATAGAATTACCAGTCCCGACAGTCGACACGACAGGGACAATCGATAGCATACGTATAGAACCCAAACTGACAGACGAGCAACGACAACAACTGATAAAGTTAGTAACTGAGTACAAGGACATTTTCTCTGACATCCCAGGTAAGACAGACAGAATAGAACACTCTATAATTCTGACTGATAGCACACCCATCAAATGTCGACCTTATTCCATCCCATTGAGTTACAGGGAAAATCTCGACAGGGAATTGTTAAATCTTGAGTCGAGTGGAATAATTCAGAAATCACAGTCAGAATATTCTTTCCCTATAGTTCTAGTCAGAAAAAAGGACTCGACTATTCGCCTCTGCGTCGATTATCGGCGCTTAAACAACGTGACCAAGGTCGATGCAGAGCCTATCCCATCTTGTGACGACCTAATCCTTGATATGTCAACATCACGTATCTTCTCAAAACTAGATCTCACGAAAGGTTATTGGCAGGTCCCGATGGAATCATCCTCTATTCCTTTGACAGCATTCTCAGCACCTCTAGGCCTGTATGAGTGGCGCTTTCTTCCTTTCGGTCTTCATAATGCACCAGCCACTTTTGTCCGACTCATTAGGGATCTTCTGCACGGAGTGACCAATACATCTACTTATATTGATGACATTTGCATCCTTACAGCAGACTGGACAACACACCTACTGAAACTGCGACATGTCTTCGATAGATTGCGATTATTTGGTCTTACAGTGAAACCCACCAAAGTGGAGTTGGGAATGGAAGAAATTGATTTTCTAGGCCATACAATCACCAGAGGCCAAATCAGAACTGATGAGAAGATTGTGACCAAGATCCTCAATCTAACTATGCCTACGACCAAGAAACAAGTCCGTAGATTGCTTGGTCTGGTCAATTATTACAGCAAATTTATACCCAATTTGGCTGAAATCACCAGCGTTTTTTCCAATGTGTTAAAAGCATCTGTAAAACTTAATGTACAGGATGCAAAGTTAATCGGTGCGTTATCAAAATTGAAACATTTATTTAGCGTTCCACCTATATTGCGTTTGCCTAATGTCAATCTTACGTATTTCCTCCGTACAGACGCAAGTTCCATTTCCATTTCTGGAGTCTTAGGCCAATTTTATGAAGGCAAGTTTCACCCAATAATGTACGTGAGTCGTAAGATCAGCCCTGCTGAGGGAAGATACTCAGCCTCTGAATTGGAAGCTCTAAGCGTGATATATTGTGTCAGGAAACTTCATCGATTCCTGGCGGGTACAGAGTTTGTTATCGAAACCGATAATTCGCCTCTTACGGTCATGCAAACAGGGGTTCATCACAACAATAGGATCTACAGATGGTCCTTAATTTTGCAGAATTATGCCTTCACTATTAAACATTTGAAGGGATCTTGAACTCTCTGGCTGACACATTAAGTAGACCTTCTCAGATTGAAATACCTGAAATACGAGAAGAGAGCGACCTTACATCACCAAAGACATTGACACTGTAATTACCTAGTGCCCTATGTGGTGATTGTGAACACTAAAGTGCGTTATCATCGCCAGTCGCTTATATCTGTGTAAAATAAACTGTGTCAGCATTATTGCAATGAACAGACGCATTTTTGAATTGTCTACACCACTACCACTTATACAACCCTTGAGTGGAGCTGAAAGTTAGACTTGAACCTACACCAACCATTAGCATACCATTAGTATGAACATTACCCAGGATGAGAGCGTAAATCAGACTTTGTCTACCTGAACTTTGTTTTCGAGGACATTCGACAGAGGACACGGCTCCAACATCACACCTGGATGTAATTAGTTAGTGTAATTAGTTAATAATGATATGTGATATGTATATGACATGTTTTTATAAACAGTCGCGTATAGCTTCATATTTTGTGGAAATGTTAGAATTATGTATGTAGATTTATCATATAACTTTATTTAGGACATTTCAGAGCTACAATTTACCTATATTTAGTTAAGAACTCATTTAATTTAACACCTACATCATATTACTTTAGTTTACCACCATTTAAACATATTTAATTATATATTTAGTTAGTTAAAACATCACTTACAAATTAACACCATCATTTAATAATTTATATCATTTTAAGCATTAGAACACTTTAAGGTAATTAACCCATTTTTCCTAAATCGAATTAATTAGTTAGGTTATTTCCCTTAGATAAATTTAGAACAGTGCACCAACTTAGAATAGTTTAGCTAGAGTAGTCATTACTATAGGATTGATATCGAGCAATCCGTTTCAATCATGTATATTTTTGTATATAAATGACAAGTGCACAAAAACAGCACAGTCATGTGGCTTGAATACCCAGTTAAATTCAGCCAAACATTTAATGTATATATTTTTGGTTCATCCATGCATTATTTCTTGAACCATATTCTAATGACGACACAATATTTTAAAACCACTTTCGAATGAAAGTTGAACGAAAGATGTGTGAATGGTAGAGAGAGAAGAACGAGAGATGTGTGAATGATACAGAAAGAAAGAACAGATTCAATTAAGAGAGTGAGAGAGATATTGCGGTAATTTTTTCACCGCACAACACGACTTGTTGTGACTTGTCTGTGTCAATCTGTGTAACCAATGTGTTGTCAATTTTTATAAGTGTGTAGTTGCCATACTTTAGCGAGAAACATAGGGAACATATTTTGAGCATCTTAAAACGGCACTGTAGACATAAATTAGCATAACACACTCATTTGTGGCTGCAATAAACCGCTTTACGGCGCTCGAAAGAATACATACACGTAAATTAGAAACGCATACACATGTTAGTAAGTTAAATACACTTTAATTTAATAGAGAACACACAACCAACCAGATAAACAAACACATAAACTTGCATACATCATTACTTTCCAAGAACCATAACTACTCCAACAGGGGACACAATAATATCTCTAAAGCCTTAGTGTAACACTTAAATATTTCGTCACAAGCGGAAGCTAAAAGGTGAAGAGTGGCATATTAAACATGCATACTAGTTGGGGCTTATTATATGGGAGCATGAACATTTATTGTCCATGTTTTGCACTCATAACAGAGGCAAGTTGTTTGGGATTGTTAATTTTGGACAATCTGAGGACAGGCCGTAGGGCATTGGATCCGGACCTCACAATTCTCATAAATATAATGACAGTTTATAGCCAACTGTACAAGTGTGATGAGCTACTCAATTAGCCGAGTGAAGTGATACAACAGTGTGACGAAGGAAAGGAGAGATCTTGTCCTATCCCCATAAGAGAAGTAGAGAACTCACGAAGTCTTTGACAAAATTAGACAGCCAATTTTTGTAAGATTACTTGTGTTACCCCCACAACTTGAAAGTTTGTAACACAACAGGGGAGGAAGGAGAGCCTGTCAAAGACTTAGGAGAAAGCTCTAAGCTGAGGAGAGCTAAAATAGAGCTTAGGAAGAGGGCAAGTGACGTAACAGGATAGGAGACCAGACAGAAGAGACACCAACGCTATTAATAGCTATAACGGGACACACTTGTGTCAACAAGGAGGGCAACCAGTGCAGATGATCTGGGGTTACCCGAAAGACTGGAGTACCCAGTTCACGAGGTAGGACCAAGTAACTTTGGTCAACACAGCCCAGTGCCCAGCACGTAAACCAACGAACGCACGCTGAGCTAATTGCCTGTGGCTGAACACGCCACGCTCAGCGAGCTCAGACAGAGACCTGGACGGCGTAGGAATCAGACGTGTATCCGCTAGGGATACTTTGTTGTTGTTAAGGACAGTATAATAGTTATATAGTTTAGCTTAGCTTCAGTAGTTGTAATATTAATATCATCTCCTCATTCCATCTTATCATCATCACATCCTATGATGTTTAATACTGTTGTTGTATTCCGCTCGTGGAGCTATTGTATGATCAGCTCCGAATAAAAATGTATCCTTTTGCAAATACTACGAGTTGTCACTTTCGTGTAGTGCAAAAGAAGGGAATCCTTGTATGCCTGTCGCAAGTGAGTTGCTGACAACATCATTTGTGTGCTGTTTTCATTAGATCAGTGTGCTGTTGTAGATTTCAATATAAGGAATGAAAATATGTAAATTAAGATAGTACATGCTATTTAAACTTATATGAGACATGTAGACCATATAGGAATAGGACAGGGACACAAGTTAGATTCATGAACTTGTCTTGAAGGATTATTCACCCCTTCTCGCTGTCACTCGCAGAGCCTACACCCTGATCAACAGTAGCCGTAGTCACGACCGGTGACTGAGCTACGTACCACTCACATTGATGCAGCACAGAGTGGAGTCCATATCACTAACCAGTCAGAACCTTTCAGCTTACCATCCAGAAGGCCAAGGATAAACAGATAAGTGGCTAACAACCCATTTGCCAATGCACAGAAATCACCCAATTTATGTCCGCTATTGGTCAATCTACATTGTCTGTGATGACATCCTCTAGCTGAATATAATCTTGTAGAAATTTGTCTAACCAGGGATCTGCGTATCTCGTATGTGTCAGTGAGTTCCCCGTGGGCCTCACGTAGTGTTTTTTTTTTTTTTTTTTTAGAATTAAATAAGGTATGTTATATTTGTAATTTTAACAAACAGCGTCTGTCATTATAGAATTAGATTAATAGCATCATCAGATTGTGTGACGAGTGAAAGGATTATATCTATAGTTATAAATCTGTCTTATCTCCTGTTGTATGAGAATACATTAGACGGTGGGGGGTTCATTATTCATCCAGGCACATTAGCAGAAATCACTTGACATACTGTCTTCGTTTGTTAGTACAGTTAGTCGTCATAACATGCCGCCTGGCACTGTTTAGAAGCAGTGATCCATTCTAGGACTTTGGAAAATCATCCTTCTAGAATTGCGAGCCTTTTGATCGCTTCTTCGGCAGTCGGTAGATTCTCTATTCGTAGAAGTCTATTTTGTATCTACTTTGATCTGTTTTCCATCCTAGTAGTATACACTACGCTACACGCCGCCAGAATGCCAACACAAAATTCATCCACACTCGCCATAGTTCATCGTCGATGGACTAAGGACTCGGCCTCCTCCTCCTCCTCCTCCTCCTCCTCCTCCTCCTTCTTCTTCTTCTTCTTCTTCTTCTTCTTCTTCTTCTTCTTCTTCTTCTTCTTCTTCTTCTTCTTCTTCTTCTTCTTCTTCTTCTTCTTCTTCTTCTTCTTCTTCTTCTGCTCCTCCTC
>OY992889.1:81856660-81876660 GCA_963921405.1 Cepaea hortensis | reverse complement strand
TCAACAGTTGACATCACCAAGAAGTAAGGTCATAGATTTGGTTGTTTCCAAATACTGGCTGCTGGATGTATGGTCCTTCTTCTCTTGAGACAATTATCTCACTTAGCCTGGCGAGTTAAGAAGCTACCATTCTGCAGGCACATCTTGGTTTATGACCAGTCGCTGTTTCGTTGGTACAATGAGGCCGGAAATCGATTGTAGCTGTTTATATCTCAGCTTTCTCCGTTTCATGTTTTTAGTTTCCCGTGGACCATGAGTCCGTCCTTTAAAATATGGGATTGTAGTCATATGAAACAAACTTAGCATTTTTGGTTGCGAACTCTGATTTTGTCGTCCTGGAAATAATTAATGCGATGTTACGTTTTGTGAAAATATATCACACGTTATAACAAGCAAGTTCGAGTACCGTCTGCGGGCAGGATGATCGGCCGGATCCGGCCCGCTGGCCGTAGTTTGGTGACCCCTGTCTTAGAAGAATATGGAATTGACCAAGTCACCAGACTGCTGAACGCAATATACGATACTGGAGATATAACTCCTGAATTATGTAATTCTATATGTATTGCAATCCTGAAGAAATCAGGAGCCATGGAATGCGATCAACATAGAACAATTAGTATAATGAGCCACATCACAAAGATTCTGCTGAGAATTATCATGCAACGAGTTAGGAAGAAAATACAACCCGAAATAGGAGAATAATTTTGTGGGTTTGTAGAAGGCAAGGGCACAGTAAATGCTGTGTATATACTGAGAACAGTAATTGAGCGTTCTATAGAAGTAAGCAAAGATCTATATATTTGCTTTATTGACTACACAAAGGCTTTCGATAAAGTGAGACATGTCGACATGATAAGGATGCTTGAAGATCTACAAATTGATGGAAAAGACCTTAGACTTGTAAAAAAAAAACATAAATTGGAAACAACAATCTGCCATCAGAATTGATAACGATGTAGGTCAATATCAGCCTATTAAAAGAGGTGTGAGACAGGGATGTGTAATGTCTCCAGATCATTTTTCCTTGTACAGTGAAAATATATATAGAAGATATGGAAGGAATCAACATTGGGGGACGATACATCAATAACATTAGATACGCAGATGATACAGTCTTGATTGCAGACAATGAACAGGACCTGCAAAATTTAGTAGAAGCGGTTGTTGCTCACAGTGAACAACTAGGGTTAGAACTGAATATTAAGACGACACAGATTATGGTCGTCACTGGGAAGAAGGAAATACCACAATGTGATATACGAGTAGATGGACATATTCTTAAACAAGTGAATCGATACTGTTATCTCGGCACAGTCATAACATCTGATGGGAGATGTCTTGAAGAGATTAGAACAAGAATTGCCATTGCGAAGGAAGCCTTTTGCAAGATGAAAAACATACTGACCAACAGAAAGATATCAATTGAAACGAGAAAAAGAGTGTTGAGATGCTACATAGAACCTATACTTTTGTATGGATGTGAAGCGTGGACAATAAGCAGTCAAGCTGAAAAACAGCTAATGACTGTGGAAATGTGGTTTCCGAGGAAAATTGAAAGAATACCATGAACAGATAGAAAAACCAACGAACAAGTCTTTCAAGAAACAAATGAAGATCGTAAACTGATTATAGTCATTAGACGTAGACAGTCACAAGTTTTTGGGCATGTTATGAGAAGAAATGAATTGGAGAACTTGGTGACAACTGGCAAGATCGAAGGGAAGAGACCAAGAGGAAGACCTAGAAGCAAATACCTGGATGTCTTGGCCACGTGGCATGGTCGAGACAATAACACAGAGCTGATCCACGACTCTGGTTATCGAGTGAGATGGCAGAACATGACCGCCCACGCTTACCGGCATGGCACATGATGGATGGATGGATGGATGGAAAGTCCTTAGCAGAAAGTCCCGTTAATGTGAAGTGTTAGATTTTCAGATACACTAGATAACGAGACGGGGTGACCAGTGACCTTTCTCACCGGTTCTCCTATTCGGAGAAGTCATACAAACTATCAATAAATATCTCATTACAATTCATACGTGGGTTGAAATTCATAACGTCGGCTGTATGATTTCCAGGAATGGCAGAAAGCGAAACGACGACTTTGGGGCATTTATATCATCAGAAGTATAGTAGTTCTAATCTCAGAAGATGGGAGTTATAGTATCAGAAGTATAGTAGTCATAACATCAGAAGTATGGTATTTATAACAATAGATTAGAAGTATGGTAGTCATAACATTAGAAGTATGGGAGGTATACCATACGATACCATGGACAGACAGAAAAACTAATGATCAAGTCCTACTAGAAAATTATGAAACCCCTAAAGTTATTAGAGAAATTAGACGTAGACGTAGGGAATCTCCGTGGTGAAGTGGTCAAGCCATCTGACTCCGAAGTTTGTGGGTTCGATCCCGGGCAGCGACCTTCTCTTCACGAGTGCATATTTGTCGGAGACTACTGGGGGTAGTCGCTGAAGCTACAGAGTTCGTGCTTTGTGCGACGCTTTCGGCAGCACGTGCTGCGGAAAGAGACGGAGTCATATAGGATAAAACCCGGTGTAATGAAGTCGACCTTGTCGACTTTTAAGCGACTCTTTTGTAAGACGTAAACAGTCACAATTTTTTTTTTTCATAAGAAGAACAGTAGTCATAAACCAAAAGTATATACTATGCTACCAAAAAACATGAAAGGTTTTCATTTGAAGCCCCATCATATATATATATATATATATATATATATATATATATATATATATATATATATATATATATATATATATATATATATATATATATATATATATATATATATATAAGTTTGAGCCGGTTTCCCTGGTCGAGGAGTTAGCAGCTTTCTCCGTAACACCGAATACTCTCGTGGTTGACGTGAGCGCACGAGAATTTGAAGCGGTTCGAGCCGCGCCAATGACTTATGAGAGTATGGAGCCGGTCGCTCAGAAAGTCGTGGCGTGCTGATGAGCGTAATCTAGTCTAGGAATCAACATACAGCTGAAAGACGCTGATGTAGACCGCAAAGTCCTGAGACAGGATGGAAAAGGTTGAGTCGACACACGAGTCGATCTGCTCAGGAAAGTGGATGCCGTCACTATTGTGAACCAAACCCGCATTAAAGTAGTTGTAAGCAAGTTAGTTAAGTTGAGTTGAGACAAGAACCGACAAGTAGTATATTGAGGTTTCCAGACCCCTATTCTGGGAGGGTAATTTGGAGGGTAATGGCGGCTGATAGGGTTTATGAAGGAAATATGGGGCAAATTGTCGACTCGGTAAAAATTTGTGTGGGAACGGGTTTTTTCGGCGGGTGATGGTGTCTATGAAAGTAATTAAGGTAAAAGTAGTTGGTTGGTTCTGGAAAGCGAGGGTGTGCTTACGGATGAAGGAGGGGTGTAAGTTACGTATATGAATGTGTTAGTATGCGTGGTGTAGTGATGTATAAACAAGGGTGTGATGGGTCGTGGTTTCTACTCATGGGTTGGATATATGGTGGTGGCGTAGACATAATGTGTTAGTATGCGTGGTGTAGTAATGTATAAACAAGGGTGTGATGGGTCGTGGTTATACTCGAGGAAGTAAGAGGTGGTTACTATCATCTGAACAGTGTGATAGTAGTGAAGGTAAAGGGTGGTATATTCACCGATTACAAATGAAAGCGTATAAAGTTATAATGGGTATGGTGGTAAGGTGTATTAGTGATCAAGTAGGAGTGATATAGGGGTGGTCATAAATATAATAAGAGGTGTTCGCAATTACACACTGGTCAACCAGTGGTCAAGCAATGGTCAAGTAAGGGTCAAGTAGTCAAGTAAGGAAATTTTAGGGAAAAGTGATTGTAATGATATGGTGGTGATTAAAGAGTGGTAAATTAGTGGTCAAGCAGTGGTCAAGTAAGGGTCAAGTGGTCAAGTGAGGAAATGTTAGGGAAAATTGGTCGTAGTCATATGGTAATGTTTAAATTAGTGGTAAATTAGTGGTCAAGTAGTGGTCAAGTAGTGGTCAAGCGGTGGTCAAGTAAGGAAATTTTAGGGAAATATTAGGGAAAAGTGATTGTAATGATATGGTGATGTTTAAAGGGTGGTAAATTAGTGGTCAAGCAGTGGTCAAGCAGTGGTCAAGTGAATAAATTTTAGCGGAAAGTAGTTGTAGCGACATGGTGATGCTTAAAGGGTGGTAAATTAGTGGTCAAGTAGTGGTCAAGTAGTGGTCAAGTAGTGGTCAAGTGGTCGAGTGACCACTTAAATTGTAGAGGACGATGTGCCTAAGATTATGGTAGTGGGTAAAGTGATCGATGACGTGGTCAAGCAGTGGTCAAGCAGTGGTCAAGTAGTCAAGTGACCACTTAAATTGTAGGGGAAAGTACGTATAGTGCAATGGTGGTGGGTAAAGTGAGGAGGAATCACTAGTAGTGATAATACTACTACCAATATTAGCGATAAGAATATTAGCTGGTGCGTTGTTATTATACTATTTTTTTGTGGGGTGTGTAAAAATCATACAAAGAGCGTCATACAAACACAAGTACACACATGTACACACTTGATACATTTGTACATACATACACATAAAGACAGACAAGCACAAAGACACACCCATACTATTACTACTGTCATCACAACCAGTACACACACAAATACACACCTACTGCAAACTCAAAGACAAATACAAAGACAGCCAAGTACAAAGACACACCCATCGCCTAGGATTACTACTGTCATCACAACTATACACAAGTACACACCCATAAACAAATACACAAGAACACTCAAAGACAAACACATCTCCTAGCATTACTACTGTCATCACAACCACACACACACACACACACACACACACACACACACACACACACACACAGACATACACACATGAACACAAATAGAACCAGACATCAACTACACACATACACACTTGATACACTTGTACGTACACACCTTCAAGCGTACAGACACAAAGACATACTCATCGCCTAGGATTACTACTGTCATCACAACTATACTCAAGTACACACCCATAAACAAATACACAAGAACACTCAAAGACAAACACAAAGATAACCATACACAGACAACCCATACCATTACTACTGTCACTATCAACAGATATACACACGTGCAGAGACAGCACAGACACACCCATACCATTACTACTGTCATCACAACTATACACAAGTACAGACACACTCACCCATAATCAATTATACAACTACATACCTACAAGCAAAAACACACAAAGACACAGACACACTTGTACATACAGACACAGAAGTACAGACAATCCATACTATTACTACTGTCATCACAACTATACACAAGTACACACAGACACACTCACCCATAATCAATTACACAAATACACACCTACAAACAAAAACACACAAAGACACAGACACACTTGTACATACAGACACAGACAACCCATACTATTACTACTGTCATCACAACTATACACAAATACACACCTACTACAAACTCAAAGACACACACCCATACCATTACTACTGGTACCAGTACAGATACACTCACCCATAAGACTAAACTATACAACCCACAAATTTTTGGTAAAGAACGCGGATGTCCGAGACTACGTCATCAACGCCATATGCAAAAGTCATTAAGTATGAGTCATCGGTGTGTAGGGAAGCAGGCGTGAGAATAGCTTGTCTAACTGCCACGTCAGCTACGTCGTGTGCAGAACCAGTGTATAAAATAGAAGGCGTCTCTTGTGAGCTCAGTACCAGTTCACGGGCTGACTTGGGTATCTACAGAGGTGCTTCAGGCTGGTGTGAGCAGTGTTCGTGTAGTAAGCAGATATTGTTCACGTACTGACTTGGCTACATCGGTGAAACAGGTTGGTGTGAGCATTGTTCGTATAGTAACCAGCTATTATTCACGTACTGACCTGGCTAGCTACAGCAGTGAAACTTGGTGTGAGCCTTATTCGTGTCGTCGGCATCTGATAAAACAGTGAAACATTGTATACACCAGAACTTTTTGGTGTTGTAAGAAAAAAAAAACAGTTTATCAATATGACCACCAGATCTACTTTCACGTGTTCAGTGTGCGACAAAGCCTATTGTGATAAGTATACCCTTAATCGTCACATTCGGACCATTCACGAGGGGAAAGACCAAATATATCCCTGTCAGTTATGTGATAAGGTGTGTAATACGAACGATGGCCTACAAAAACACAAACGAATACGTCATCAGCCACGTATAAATACATCAAACACTACAACACCAGAGACGACAGCACCACCTGTCTATTTACACCAGCCTCGTAGTCTAACGCAAGTACCAGACTGCCAACACTGTATCTTCAATGATAACCTTACCCGCCATAATGGGAACATTCACAATGATTATCCCTGTCAGATACGTACCAATCTATACAATTCGAACCTACAACGGTACTTACATCACCAGACATCACGAGAAAGGATGACACCCTTAGACACCCTGGCAACACCTCCACTCATAGTAGCAGAGGATATCCAACCAAATGATAGAGACAGCTTGGCAGTCCTTAAGGCGTACTGCAAGGACCTATCGCTTATGCTACCCAATCAAGTGGTAGTATTAGAAAAAAGTGTCGACCACCGCTATCGGGTGGTTTTGGTATGATAAAAAGAAGTATTCAGATATCTTGTATGATATCTCATACATGTCTTTATTCTGGATCCGAAACAAATAAGGTATGTGTGATTACTTCGACAACAACAGTGTTTTTGATAGTCAACCAGCAGAGCCCAGAAGAATGAAGATCACTAATCCAGAACTTTTTGGTTTTTCACTAAGCATGTATGTCATTGATTTTTTCTTATATCATTAAAGTGTTTTGATGAATAATACATTCTTTGATATATTGAAACCAAGATTTTTGTTGATTTTCTTTATTGGTTTTGTTTTCATGACGTTGTCTTGTCGGCTCAGAGCTTACATTACCAGACATGAACAAAGTCTTAGAAGAAGTTATGGCAAATACAGAAGTATATGAAAAGTAACCAAGTATGAAAAGGCCTAAAGATAGAAATGTCTCGGCCAAATTTATAAAAATAATCAATGGAAAAAAAATCTTGGCCAAATACGAAAATGTATCAACCAAATGAAAAAAAAAATATTGACCAAGTAATGAAATACACCATTCAAGGTTATGAAAAGTCGGAAAATTTGTCAACCAAAAAGGGAAAGATGTCGGCAAAATACAGATATAGATCGTCCAAACTTATAAAAACCTAGGAAAAAAATAATCAAAGGCGGAAAGGCCTAAAGAGAGAAATGTCTCGACCAAGCTTATAAAAATCTAGGAAAAAATATTACAACTAAAAGGTTGATCAAAAATTATAAATTCAAAATTATAAAAATAACCAAATATGAAAAACATCGTCCAAAGACAGAAATATTTCAACTAAACTTATAAATAAGTCACCAAAAGGGAAAAGGTCAAGTACAGAAATAGCCATGGAAAAAGTAAGTCCACAAAACTAAGAAAGAAAAAAATGTAACTTCTGTAGTCAAATGTGTCTTATCTGAAAAGACGCTATCAATGTCACCCCTTTCCTTGTTTTACTTTACCAAAGATCTTCACCGTATCTGGTACAGAAACCCTTATACAGCACTCATCTCTCCACACTCTTGGTTGCTTTCTAATACAAAGTGGTTACATCACCAAGAACTTCAACACCTCAATTGTACACGTGCTCCATTGAAACACCCATGACAGTTAACAACATGTATGGCCATGTAATCTGTGAGTCCATCGGGGATAGTTCATCCGAGTATTCGTCATCAAAGATCCATTTCCCATGGCTGACATCTTCAACTTGCTGTAACACAACTTATTCTAATATACACTTTACATGAAATTTCCCAAATTTGGGCTCTATTAAAGAATACGTAATGAGATACACAAAGACACCAAGAACATATCAGACAAAACAACTCACAAATTAAAAACTTAAACCATATCAGATGAACCAGCCAACAACTACTACTAGAACACAAACATATAATAAGGAAACACATGACACACAGAGCTTACAGACAGATCACTTGGACTCAAACAAATTTTGCTTCTTGTACTGTAGAATTCTACCAACACTTCTTTCCTATCACCAAAACTAAACAACTACCACACAACCACTGGTCATTTGTCCAACATAATACTCATACCCTCGCCAACGACATTAAGGAAATGCTTATCACAATAGGCTTTGTCGCACACTGAACACGTGAAAGTAGATCTGTTGGTCATATTGATAAACTGTTTTTTTTTTTTTCTTTCTTACAACACCAAAAAGTTCTGGTGTATACAATGTTTCACTGTTTTATCAGATGCCGACGACACGAATAAGGCTCACACCAAGTTTCACTGCTGTAGCTAGCCAAGTCAGTACGTGAATAATAGCTGGTTACTATACGAACAATGCTCACGCCAACCTGTTTCACCGATGTAGCCAAGTCAGTACGTGAACAATATATGCTTACTACACGAACACTGCTCACACCAGCCTGAAGCACCTCTGTAGATACCCAAGTCAGCCCGTGAACTGGTACTGAGCTCACAAGAGACGCCTTCTATTTTATACACTGGTTCTGCACACGACGTAGCTGACGTGGCAGTTAGACAAGCTATTCTCACGCCTGCTTCCCTACACACCGATGACTCATACTTAATGACTTTTGCATATGGCGTTGATGACGTAGTCTCGGACATCCGCGTTCTTTACCAAAAATTTGTGGGTTGTATAGTTTAGTCTTATGGGTGAGTGTATCTGTACTGGTACCAGTAGTAATGGTATGGGTGTGTGTCTTTGAGTTTGTAGTAGGTGTGTATTTGTGTATAGTTGTGATGACAGTAGTAATAGTATGGGTTGTCTGTGTCTGTATGTACAAGTGTGTCTGTGTCTTTGTGTGTTTTTGTTTGTAGGTGTGTATTTGTGTAATTGATTATGGGTGAGTGTGTCTGTGTGTACTTGTGTATAGTTGTGATGACAGTAGTAATAGTATGGATTGTCTGTACTTCTGTGTCTGTATGTACAAGTGTGTCTGTGTCTTTGTGTGTTTTTGCTTGTAGGTATGTAGTTGTGTAATTGATTATGGGTGAGTGTGTCTGTACTTGTGTATAGTTGTGATGACAGTAGTAATGGTATGGGTGTGTCTGTGCTGTCTCTGCACGTGTGTATATCTGTTGATAGTGACAGTAGTAATGGTATGGGTTGTCTGTGTATGGTTATCTTTGTGTTTGTCTTTGAGTGTTCTTGTGTATTTGTTTATGGGTGTGTACTTGAGTATAGTTGTGATGACAGTAGTAATCCTAGGCGATGAGTATGTCTTTGTGTCTGTACGCTTGAAGGTGTGTACGTACAAGTGTATCAAGTGTGTATGTGTGTAGTTGATGTCTGGTTCTATTTGTGTTCATGTGTGTATGTCTGTGTGTGTGTGTGTGTGTGTGTGTGTGTGTGTGTGTGTGTGTGTGTGTGTGTGTGTGTGTGTGGTTGTTGTGATGACAGTAGTAATGCTAGGAGATGTGTTTGTCTTTGAGTGTTCTTGTGTATTTGTTTATGGGTGTGTACTTGTGTATAGTTGTGATGACAGTAGTAATCCTAGGCGATGGGTGTGTCTTTGTACTTGGCTGTCTTTGTATTTGTCTTTGAGTTTGCAGTAGGTGTGTATTTGTGTGTGTACTGGTTGTGATGACAGTAGTAATAGTATGGGTGTGTCTTTGTGCTTGTCTGTCTTTATGTGTATGTATGTACAAATGTATCAAGTGTGTACATGTGTGTACTTGTGTTTGTATGACCCTCTTTGTATGATTTTTACACACCCCACAAAAAAATAGTATAATAACAACGCACCAGCTAATATTCTTGTCGCTAATATTGGTAGTAGTATTATCACTACTAGTGATTCCTCCTCACTTTACCCACCACCATTGCACTATACGTACTTTCCCCTACAATTTAAGTGGTCACTTGACTACTTGACCACTGCTTGACCACTGCTTACCACGTCATCGATCACTTTACCCACTACCATAATCTTAGGCACATCGTCCTCTACAATTTAAGTGGTCACTCGACCACTTGACCACTACTTGACCACTACTTGACCACTAATTTACCACCCTTTAAGCATCACCATGTCGCTACAACTACTTTCCGCTAAAATTTATTCACTTGACCACTTGACCACTGCTTGACCACTGCTTGACCACTGCTTGGCCACCCTTTAAACATCACCAAATCATTACAATCACTTTTCCCTAATATTTCCCTAAAATTTCCTTACTTGACCACTACTTGACCACTAATTTACCACTAATTTAAACATTACCATATCACTACGACCAATTTCCCCTAACATTTCCTCACTTGACCACTTGACCCTACTTGACCACTGCTTGACCACTAATTTACCACTCTTTAATCACCACCATATCATTACAATCACTTTTCCCTAAAATTTCCTTACTTGACTACTTGACCCTTACTTGACCATTGCTTGACCACTGGTTGACCAGTGTGTAATTGCGAACACCTCTTATTATATTTATGACCACCCCTATATCACTCCTACTTGATCACTAATACACCTTACCACCATACCCATTATAACTTTATACGCTTTCCTTTGTAATCGGTGAATATACCACCCTTTACCTTCACTACTATCACACTGTTCAGATGATAGTAACCACCTCTTACTTCCTCGAGTATAACCACGACCCATCACACCCTTGTTTATACATTACTACACCACGCATACTAATACATTATGTCTACGCCACCACCATATATCCAACCCATGAGTAGAAACCACGACCCATCACACCCTTGTTTATACATCACTACACCACGCATACTAACACATTCATATACGTAACTTACACCCCTCCTTCATCCGTACGCACACCCTCGCTTTCCAGAACCAACCAACTACTTTTACCTTAATTACTTTCACAGACACCATCACCCGCCGAAAAAACCCGTTCCCACACAAATTTTTACCGAGTCGACAATTTGCCCCATATTTCCTTCATAAACCCTATCAGCCGCCATTACCCTCCAAATTACCCTCCCAGAATAGGGGTCTGGAAACCTCAATATACTACTCCGACATCAAGACACACGGGACATGCCAATACGTGTCCAGTCTTTATCTTCGAGAGCCAACGTGGAATGCCAATACTAATGGTAAAAGTAGCATTTGATCATTTGTCCTTCTGGTCTTCCCTCGGAGTCCTGAGATCCTTTGGTCAAACTTTCATGCACCAGTCTTTCCAAGCCGTGATGATATATCTGTTCTTTTTAATTATACACACGATTCCAAAGAGCCCCGACCACATCTGTCTGATCATGCACTAATACTCCACTAAGACCGAGCCAACCCATCTTCCTGCTTGTTTCCTACCACACAAGCATACCCTGGTGAAAATATCTAACAGATGTTCTTTATTTTTGATTGTTGAAGTGAAATCTGCGACTCTGTCCGAAGTATGTTGGTCTTCATTTTACTTATCATACTTTGTTGGTAAGCAATTGAACAAGCCACCATGCAACCACGGCTTCGCTTTCATCTTGGGACATCTGTAAAGACACAGTTTATTACAGATTGACAAGTGTTGCGCCACAGTTGCAGAGTGTTTACCTTGGCATTGATATATGCTCCAAAAAAAGGTATTGTGCTTTTAAGAGTCCTGTGCACGTAAGCTAAAGCTCTGAAGAATTCTCTCGGTTGTCTTAAAGTAGCCACAACCCTGTGGATTGAAACACATTTTATAATTAGTTCTCTGCAAGTGGTGATGACACATCTGAAAGCTAGATTCCTGTGGGTCGTCGCTAGAGCCAGAGAGTTCGTGCTTTGTGGGAAGCTTTAGGCAGGCCGCCCTGCGGAAAGAGACAGAACCATATGGGATAAAACCCGGTGCAATGAAGTCGATTCTCTTGCCTTTTACAATCCCTTTAAACGAAACGGCTCTGAACGCTAACCTTGTGGATCTGTTGTTGTATTGATTACGACGATCGATAAAGTACAAGGGGAAGTCAATAATAAATCAATCAATCAATTGCCATGCCGGAAAGCGTGGGCGGTCATGACTCGCCATTTCACTCGATCACCAGAGTCGTGGATCAGCTCAGTGTTCCTGTCTCGTCCATGCCATGTGGCCAAGCCATCCAGGTATTTTCCTCTCGGTCTTCCTCTTGGTCTGTTCTCCTCGATCTTGCCAGTTGTCACTAAGTTCTCCAATCCATTTCTTCTCATAACGTGTCCAAAAAATTTTGTCTGTCTTCGTCTAATTTCTCTAATCAATTTACGATTTTCATTTGTCTCCTGTAGTACTTGTTCATTGATTTTTCTATCTGTCCATGGTATTCTTTGCATTTTCCTCCGAAACCACATTTCTGCAGCCATCAGATGTTTTTCAGCTTGACTGCATATTGTCCAAGTTTCACATCCATACAAAAGAACAGGCTCTATGTATCCCATCAACACTCTTTTTCTCGTTTCAGTTGACATCTTTTTATTGGTCAGAATGTTTTTCTTCTCGCTAAAGGCTACTTTCACCATGGCGATTCTTGTTCTAATCTCTTCAAGGCAACTCCCATCGGATGTTATGACTGTTGCGAGATCATTGTACCGATTCACTTGTTGAAGAATATTCTCATTTACTTATACATTACATTGTGGTAAAATTCAATAAGGAAGCCACAAATGGCTGTAAATAAAAATAACTAAATATGATAACAACTTGAAACCAGTTTTTTTTTTAATACATACATTGTCCCTCTATTTCTCAACACAATTTCCACCAACATTGATGAACTTATCCCATTGTATTGTCAGTCCTCCCAAACCCGCTGTATAGAACTGCGTGCTCTATTTTCTAAACCACGTTTTTATTTCACATTCAACTTCGGCGTCATTCGCGAAATGTCTCCCGCCAAAATGCGTTTTCGGTGTTTATGCTGACAAATGTTTGTCCCGTAAAGCGGTGCATAGCTGAGTAGAAAAAGTTACGAGGGAGAGTCAATAAGTGAATCACACAGTTATGTGGGATGACAGGTAAATGAGAACAGGGTACGCTTTTCTATGCAGCCGATTTGGGAGGGCTGATAAAACGATGGGATAAGTGCATCAATGTTGGTGGAAATTATGTTGAGAAATAAAGGGACAATGTGTGTATAAAAATAAACGGGTTTCAAGTTGTCATCATATTTAGTTATTTTTCTTCAGCCATTTGTGACTTACTTATTAACTTACCCTCGTAAGTACAGGTCATGAGACTTACTGGGTATATGTTGTTAACCGCGGGCTTTACAACCAATCAGCAATCGAGCGTGATGTGGTCAGGTCCCACTGGTCGCCATTTTTTTTACAAGATATTTCCTGGTTTTCTTTTTAGGCTGGATCGACCTGAGAGCCCGGGTCATTGATAAAAGTCTCCGCCTCGATTTGGATTCGAACACATGACAGGCAAGTGTCCTAGCAACTGACCATCTCCATTTCTGTGATGATCATCACATTTCAATAATTACCATGCAATTATTTCATTTTAAATATATGTATATATATACAGCTAGTGCTCGACTTACGACCACGATCGGTTCCGACAGACCGGTCGTAACACGATTTGGTCGTAAGTTGAGTACGCTATGTGTACAGTAATGTGAAGTGATGTTATAAAAATATTTAAGTTAAATTATATCATAAATTTCTTTTTATTATTGTTATAAATCATAATTTTCGATGTTCATTTTGTGCCATTTGTATCATCTCTACACCATTTTGTTTCTTATTTTTACATCGTCAGGTTTAAGAAAAACACTGCATTAACTGTACATGTACAACTGGTTTAATGTATTTGCAAAACATACAAACTACAGGTGTGGAAAATACTATAGGAAACATTTTCCCAATCGCAAAACACATCAAATTGTCATTAACATCAAAATATATAAACATGTACGAAACATTTTATTGGCCACTGGTGCTTGGCTGCAGCTGCTTACCGGCTTGGCGCATGATGGATGGATGGATGGGATAACGACACTCCCGTATATATTTCTGAGGTTTTTTGTTTTAATTAAAAAGTGCAACACACACAAAGACACACGCACGCACGCACGCACGCACGCACGCACGCACGCACACACACACACACACACACACACACACACACCTACCGTACAGTTCCGGCCCATGGTAGCACTGTTGTTGCCAGGTATGTCCCATTGTTGAAATCGGTAATGTCGGCACTAATGCTGTGTTTAAATTGCACATCTTTCAGCCAGACTTTGATCCTGTCTCCTCCTTTCAACCTTGGCCTGCCATCGCCGTCAAACATTTTGATGACGAAGAACACAGCGTCGCCAACAACGAATGTCGTGCTTAACCAAAAAATAATATGTACACATTTGTTTAGTTTAGTTTAGTTTAGTTTAGTTTAGTTTAGTTTAGGTTAGTTTAGTCGTTGGATCAACATCACAGCACACGGTTTAACCCATAAATGCTCCGTTTTCCCTCTAATTCAAACCCGAGTCTGGAGAAACTCAGCTCAATGCACGAACTCCGTTGCATCGGCGAGAATCCTGAAATACTTTAGGTAGATTTTTAACTCGAAATTTTGCCCGGGCAGCGCCGTTAGGCTACTCTTTTTCGATTTCCAACTGCCAAGGGATTTTTTACGTGCACAACAATACACACGGGCGTCCGATCTCACTACCCAGAGACAACAATACACACGGGCGTCTGATCTCACTACCCAGAGACAACAACACACACGGGCGTCCGATCTCACTACCCAGAGACAACAATACACACGGGCGTCTGATCTCACTACCCAGAGACAACAATACACACGGGCGTCCGATCTCACTACCCAGAGACAACAATACACACGGGCGTCTGATCTCACTACCCAGAGACAACAATACACACGGGCGTCCGATCTCACTACCCAGAGACAACAATACACACGGGCGTCCGATCTCACTACCCAGAGACAACAATACACACGGGCGTCCGATCTCACTACCCAGAGACAACAATACACACGGGCGTCCGATCTCACTACCCAGAGACAACAATACACACGGGCGTCCGATCTCACTACCCAGAGACAACAATACACACGGGCGTCCGATCTCACTACCCAGAGACAACAATACACACGGGCGTCCGATCTCACTACCCAGAGACAACAATACACACGGGCGTCCGATCTCACTACCCAGAGACAACAATACACACGGGCGTCCGATCTCACTACCCAGAGACAACAATACACACGGGCGTCCGATCTCACTACCCAGAGACAACAATACACACGGGCGTCCGATCTCACTACCCAGAGACAACAATACACACGGGCGTCCGATCTCACTACCCAGAGACAACAATACACACGGGCGTCCGATCTCACTACCCAGAGACAACAATACACACGGGCGTCCGATCTCACTACCCAGAGACAACAATACACACGGGCGTCCGATCTCACTACCCAGAGACAACAATACACACGGGCGTCCGATCTCACTACCCAGAGACAACAATACACACGGGCGTCCGATCTCACTACCCAGAGACAACAATACACACGGGCGTCCGATCTCACTACCCAGAGACAACAATACACACGGGCGTCCGATCTCACTACCCAGAGACAACAATACACACGGACGTCCGATCTCACTACCCAGAGACAACAATACACACGGGCGTCCGATCTCACTACCCAGAGACAACAATACACACGGGCGTCCGATCTCACTACCCAGAGACAACAATACACACGGGCGTCCGATCTCACTACCCAGAGACAACAATACACACGGGCGTCCGATCTCACTACCCAGAGACAACAATACACACGGGCGTCCGATCTCACTACCCAGAGACAACAATACACACGGGCGTCCGATCTCACTACCCAGAGACAACAATACACACGGGCGTCCGATCTCACTACCCAGAGACAACAATACACACGGGCGTTCGATCTCACTACCCAGAGACCAGGGGACATTTTATTACTGGAAGTCCAGGAGGATTTTTTAAATAAATCCCGGGCCTCACCGGGGCCTGAACCCGGGACCTCCAGCACTCGAGGCGGCCACCATACCTCGAGACCACTTAGTTCCCCCCACCCCCACACACATTTGTTAAGAAGCCCAATGCACTAATAGATGCGCACTCAATCTCAATTAGGTGCCGTCTCCGCAATGAAGGTTGGCCCAATGGATCTCCAACACTGTCTGTCTCTTGCCTTGACTGTACATTCTGTCAGGCTGATGTTCGTCCATCTCTTAATGTTATCCTCCCACTTCTATCGTTATCTACCTCTTGCTCGCTTGCCCTCAGCCTTGTCTTCCAGTATGGTTTTTATAAGAGTATCATGTCTTTTAACGTATACCAAAATATTTCACTTGTCTCCTTTTTATATTTTTTCATCAACTCTCTCTCTCTCTCTCTCTCTCTCTCTCTCTCTCTCTCTCTCTCTCTCTCTCTCTCTCTCTCTCTCTCTCTCTCTCTCTTCATTCCCAGTTTTTCTAGGACCTCTGCATTTGATTGTTTTTGTTTCCATGAAATACGACCTATTCATCTGCATATCCACATCTCCAGGGCTTCTATGCGACTTAGTATTTTATTATCATTATCCTCCTCTCATTATATGACTACATAGCATATTAGCATATTTTCCTCTTTTATTATAGATGTGTATAGTGGTTTACTATCACTGGCCCCTTCTGATTATATGATTGTATTGCATATTTGCCTCTCTGTTACCACGAGCTGGTGATCGAGTCAAATGGCAAGTCATGACCGCCCACGCTTTCTGACATGGCACGTGATTGATTGATTGTTATAGATGGGTGTTGTGTGTGTTGTTTGTCCATCAAGAATGATGATGACCATTCATTTCATCCAGTGGGGTTGAAGGTGACGTTGGGTGAAGAATGACTTGCGCGATGACTTGGATTAAAGTGAGGAAGAGTTGCGCAATTCGTCGACCTCACTCTCTCGCCTGAGTCCATCTGAGTCCAGTGGCAAGACAAGTCGAGACGACTGGAGACGAATACAGGTGCAGTGGATGACCAGGGCGCTCTACGTGCCTTGCCGTGCTCATTACGTTCCACAACGCTTTGCAGGTAAACGCTGTCTTGCCAGTTGAATCAGGAATGATTTCTTCCGCGCAGTCTGCCGAATCCTGTCTTCACATGCTGGGTAGGCATACCCTAGTTTACCTCTTGGTTTGACACCAAATCAGATACCCATGCCTGGTTTAGCCAGCCTCTCACAGCTGTTGCCCCGGGGGGGGGGGGGTGGCCGCTGTCGCATGCTGACAGCTACTAGGAGCCACAGGCACGAGCTGGGTGTCAGGCTTGGACCAGTGGGGGATGGGTCCTGAAAAGGACATGAGAGTCATCCTTACCAAAGGTGCTACCAATGCCTGACACCCCGTACCCCCCTATAGATGGGTATAGTATTAGTGGCTATGGTGGCCCAAGGTTGTCGCAATATTTGTCTCAGGAACCACATCTCTGTTGCTTCCAATAACCAAGTATCCATGAGGATCAAAGGACAACTCTGCGGCTGAAACAAAGCAGGGCACTCAGTTGTAATGACAGTCGGACATTTTTGTCAAAGCCAGGAGTAAAAGACCTCCGTGTGAATGCGGAAGACAAAGGGAAACTAGCACATTATCTTCCCAAGAGTTCATGATTTTTCCTAATTCATTTGGTTTAGTTTTATAAAATCCCATATTATCTCGCGAGTAACGCAGATGCACGAGATTCGGTAGCGAATCGCGCCGCGTTGGTTGCTTACGGGGGTATGTGAGCCGGTCGCTCAGAAAGCAACGACAAACTACTGAGCGTAATCTTGCCTAGTACATCAAC
The DNA here is from genome assembly GCA_963921405.1 of Cepaea hortensis. Classification (NCBI taxonomy): domain Eukaryota; kingdom Metazoa; phylum Mollusca; class Gastropoda; order Stylommatophora; family Helicidae; genus Cepaea; species Cepaea hortensis. Next base: position 81,858,737 of record OY992889.1, on the reverse strand, counting down.
AGCAGCTGAAAGATGTTGGTGTTGACTGCAACGTCCTGTAAGGGATATGCATGTGTGTGTGTGTGTGTGTGTGTGTGTGTGTGTGCGTGCGCGCGTGCGTGCGTGTGTGGTATTCAGAGTGTGAGACACTGTCACCCGTGATCTGCGAAACGAATCAGGGGACGGCCATTGATAATACTAGTCAATAACCAAAATGTATGAATATATCTGAATAACGAAGACACGAACATTAGATTGCACGATTTATTGCCTGGCTTATTTCGCTGCACCTCATGAGGTACATACTGCAGAATTCACACAACATAAAGTAAAATAACTAGATAAATCCTTCAAGCTGAAATATACACATGTCCGCACAGTAATGTCAGTTGCTACCACGGTGATTTTAAACTGACTAACATGTCGCAGGTTTCTCTGGCATAGGAGTTAACGTCGTTCTCCGTAATCGCGTATATTCTCGTGAGTAACGTAACCTGCGCGAAAATCGGTAGCAGTTCTCGCCGCGTTTGTAACTTACGGGGTATGTGAGCCGGTCGCTCAGAAAGCAATGGCAAACTACTGCCTAGTACATCAACAGCAGCTGAAAAATGCTGGTATTGACTGCAACGTCCTGTAAGGGATATGCAACAAAAAATATCTTTCTGTTTGCACAAAACTGGCCTATGTAGATTAGGGAGGCCGACATACAGGAAACTTCCCGCTTCATCGATTGCTAGGCATGTGTTGGAAAGCGGCCATGTGATTGATAGGGACAGTGCCTTTCGCGTGTTGTTTAACACACAAAATAGTCGCTTGTTAAAGTTTGCAGAAGCCATAATGATTAATCTACATAGGCCAGATTTGTGCAAACAGAAAGACATGTTAGTCAGTTTAAAATTACCGTGGTAGACAACTGACATTACTGTGCGAACATGTGTATATTTCAGCTTGAAGGATTTATCTAGTTATTTTACTTTATGTCGTCTGAATTCTGCAGTATGTACCTGACGACATACAGCGAAATGTGCAAGGCAATAAATCGTGCAATCTATTGTTAGTGTCCTCGTTATTCAAATTCACTACATGAAAATATCTTAGTTTAATTAAGTTTGGTGAGCTGAAAATTAAAAAGAAAATGGCATTTAAAAATGTTGATTGACTCTAGTTTTCAAGATATAAGCTACTAGTTTATTTAATTACAGTCACTTTTTTTTTCAAATATGACGCAACTATTGAGGGCGCATACATAATTGTTTTTTTTAAATGACCAATAAAACTGTAATTAAGAGTTTATGATGTAATCCTACTTATGATTACATCACCTTTGTGTATAAATACCTTTTTTTTTTAATTATCTCTGATAAAATTTTGCCATTAGATAGTGTATTTGTCATTATTAAAAGTATCGTAGTTAGAAATACCAAGGACGTGTGTGAACAATTTATGTTATGTATGTATTAAACACTTTCTCCGTAATCTCGTATACTCTCGTAAGTAACGTGACGATGGCGAGAATCGGTAGCGGTTCTAACCGCGTCGGTAACTTACGGAGTATATGAGCCGGTCGCTCAGAAAGCAATGGCAAACTACTGAGCGTAATCTTGCCAAGAAATCAACAATCAGCTGAAAGATGCTGATGTTGACAGCGATGCCATGTAAAGGATATGCAAACAAACAATGTATTAAGCTGGGTCTCGTGAAAAACTTTGTCAAGGCAATGGAGAAAACCTCAAATACCTTATCAGAAAATTTCCAAGACTGAGTGAAGCTAACAATATGAGAGGGAGTATTTGTTGGTCCACAAATTCGAAAACTTCGTGATGACGAGTTCCTTTGCGTGTTGTGTGGGAAGGAAAAAGCAGCATGACAAAGATTTAAGTGAGAGGTGGATGTCAACGTCTCTAGGGTTTACAAAGTGGGTTCAGACAGGCAGATGGTGCGAGCACAGATGAGGCATGAAAACATTAATGCATTATACATCATGTAATGATAATCTCATCATATCAATCATCATAAATATCACATAATAATTTCATGTTGCTCCAAACTCGCTCTCGCACCGGCTCTCACAATACTCTCGCGCTGATATCAAAGCTAT